>CAJNOP010001100.1:0-43417 GCA_905250075.1 Rotaria sp. Silwood1
ATCATCAGTGGAGTAACGCCCTACACCTGATATTAGCGGCTGTGTATCAGTCATGACGTGATATACAACGTTTTACGATTGAGAGTAACCAAAAATGGAAATATCTATGCAGTGCAACACAATTATTGCATGCAACTTGTTAAACTTGAATATGGATGCGCCTTATGCATAAGATCAGATGAATCCACATCGATGCACTCAAAATATTTTGATTTATATACCGTTTAATAGAGAAGACAATTCTCTATACACCAATATGTATTAGAATCGAAAATAATATTGATAGAACCTCGAAAATTTCAAAATACCTGTAATCCTATGGATTTTACAGAGAAATTCAGTTTTTTAGGTTAGACAAAATGAAACTGCAACTCAAAATACATCACTCAATACAGAAAATCAAGCTGAATCGAATAATGTCTTTAGTTCCTAAAAAAATTATGCAGGGCGTCCCAAAAATCATGAAACAAAAACAAAATAGTATATTTCCATTGAGGTTTCGCTGAACGAATTGTTTTTTTGATCTGTAGATACAAGACACTTGCACATTTTATTTCATAAATATAAAGGTCGAAAGCTCTTCTGTAAATGGCACTGTTAGACTCAGTAGGCAAAAAAGTGCCTTTTCCGAGTTTCAGTCTATAATGTGTACGATTTTTTGCAATTTTTTGAAGTTTTGTTTTTCATTACTGGGGACTTTTTATTATCTAAGTCTCGTTCTCTCGCTTTGAAAGCAATTATTTAACGCTTTCGAAAATTATAGAATACTTAGTATAGTTCTTCAAAGTGATCTGTTCTTCGCTCATTAAAAATTTTCATGCGAGCTGAACTACGTATACTGACGCAATTTGAGTTTCTATTGTCTCTAAGTTTGATATACCTGTGTCTAGTTTTTTGCCAATCTCAAAGAAATGTTTAGATGCCAAGACAAGGAATCATAAATGATTAAAAGTCTATAATAATGAAAAAAAAACTTAGAAAAATTAAAACGATCTGTATTGTTTTTCAGAATCTGTAAAAAGGACTTTTTTACGCATGGTGCGTATAAGTGTCACTTTTCAAGAACTCGATGAACCTAATATTGATGAAATAGAAATGTGAAATGTTTTCTATCGACAGAATAAAACCCCAGTTCATTTGGTGAAATCCTAATGAAAACATACCATTTTACTTTTGATACATGACTTTGAGCATGTCTCCTACAAGAGACATATTAGCCGCTCATTATAATAATTATTTCATACAGGTTTTTCAATAATCTCCGTTTTTAGGGAACAAGATGAAGACCAAAATTTCTCAAATGACACAGCCTCATGAAGAATTAACGTTTTTACAGAATGGTGTGTTTGCGTGAACAATAATTGTATTTTCTGTTTATGATAAGAATCTATCCGCCCAAGTACAGTTGACAATGGAGAGAGATGAGAAAAAAATTTTCATTCTGTTACTTTATATGCATGGTATGCGGATATATATATATATATTTATATAACTTTCTCTCCTTCATTCACTAGCTCAGCCTGTATAAAGCGACCGAACGAAAGAGTTTTTTTCTTTCTTTTGTCACTGTAAATTGTCCTTGAAAAGATAGGCTCTTATAATATTCAGTAATAATTATCTTGCGTCCAAGCACATCAACTCGTAGAAAATTTAATTTTCTACAAGCTTGCATGGCTCGAAAAACTTTTGAGTTTAATTTTGATCTCTAAAAACCAAGATTATTAGAGGACCTATATAAAACACTAATTGTAATTAGCAATTAATGTGTCTTATGTGTAATAATTTTTAGGAATCAAAGATATGAACCCATTCATTTTGATTTTCGCTATCGAATGATGCATTTCGAGTGGCTTTTTCATTTTATCGAACCTGAAAACAATTAATTTCTCTGTAAAACTCATAGAAGTTCAGGCATTTGGACGTTTTTGAAGTGCTATCAATATTACTTTTGATTCTAATACACACCAGCATGTAGAAAATTATTCTTTTTATTAAGTAATATATAACTCAAAAATATTTTGCTTAGAATAAAGGCCACACAAAGAAAATTACACGTACCTAAAGACTTTTTTGCATAGGCAATCAAGTAGTTAATAGAAAAATTTTTTGAGATAATTTTTTTTATACAATAAAATAGGAACTTCGATCTACTGAATGGTATTATCAGAATTGAGAAAATGTTTTTTTAAAATTTGCTTCAAAAGACAAGTATTACAGGATATTTGAATAATTATTTTACATGGTGTACACTTACTTGTTAAATTCGTGTAAAATCTTGTGTATCCACTCCCAGAAGTACACTGTATTCTATCGACGTCGTTGTTTGAAGGAGAGCAAAGTATTGTATTGCCTATTTATACGTTGCGAAATAAATTTTGGCTTTTACGCATACGTGGCGATATATGAATAGATAAAACATGAAATAATAATCACACACTACGCTGTTTCATACAAATATTACCGTCGTGTTGCTTACTCTATTTTCCTTCATTCATATAGATTAATTAAAGGTGATGAAGAGTCAGTTGAATGTTCACCAGAACGCGCACTTTACCACGTGGTAACCTATTGTTTTTTGCGCTCAACGCACAGAATCAACAATATGTAAAATCAAAATGCATTTTGGTTATAGCTCACGCCATTATTCGAAAGTTGCTCGTTTTCCTCCCGTTTATTTATTATAGCAGTAAATGGGGCTAAAAAGAGCTTTTCATTTGGCCTTATTGAATTCAATATTGAAATTTTTTTGATCTTTCTAGATTTTCAATGTTATTTCTTATACATACTTTCTTCACTTATTCTTATTGTATATTTAGGTCTCATTTCAAACATATTTACTTAATTAACTTGTTTATTTCATGTATTAAAAAGATTATATGAGGAGTATCACTATTGTCATTTTCTTCGTCTTATTTTACTTGTAGAATAATTTTATGTATTTCTTTCAATGAGATATATTTAAACAGATTATTAATGAATAATACGAGTTCATTGATCATTTTTAATTTTGTGAATTCATTTCCAAAAGCTTTATGAATACTTCGGACTGATTATCAGTCGATTTTCAAAACAAGTGACAAACAAAAGATACAAGGACTTTTTTATTAAAATATGGTGTTTGTTTGTTTTTCGTTGTTTTCTTTTAGCATTGTAATGCAAGAGGCAGAAACGTTTGCACGTGTATTGTAATGTTAAAAGAAAAGAATGAAACTGGCTTCCCACCCCGCCTCTTTTTCCTCTATTCTTTCTGAACCTCCTCTTTTCCGCCTCTTTTCGACTACGAATCCTCTTTTTCCTCTTTTTCTGAGAAAAACCTAGGTTTTCAAGGATAATAGTTGATAATGTCAGTCGATTTGGGTGAATCAATATTCTTCTAACCAAGAGAATCAATAAAAAGATTCAAAATTATCCTCCAGAACGCATCATAAGAACTAAATAGGCAATAAGGGTGTGGGTGTGGGTGTGGATTTAAATGGATAGAAGACAAGACACCCACCCACATCCAGAACCATACCCACACCGACACCCACACCCACACCCACACCCACACCCACCCACACCCACCCACACTCACACCCACACCCACACCCACACACCCACACCCCACACCCACACCCACCCACACCCACACCCATCATCAGCTGAATAAGCTGTATTAGCACTTGCAATAATATGTTGTATCAGTTGTCTTCGATAATTAGCCTTACAATTAAGAATAGCACAGTGATCCAAAGATTGTATTCGAGCAGTTGTATTACCCGGAAAGAACTTAAGAATAATGTTCTTCAGTTTGATATCAGGTGGATCAACAGGTGCATTATCCAAGAATAATAAGATTTTACGATTTTACTTTCCAATCATTGCATTGAATTCGTACAACCAATTGGTAAAAATATAACTGCTTGTCCAAGAAGTCCGACTATTGCACCAAGTAACAGACAATTTATTCATATCAAGTCCTCTAAAACACCTTGGTTTTGCTGCTTTACCTAAAAATAGCGAAAACATAACAAACATATAACAATGGCAAAACAAAATCAATACTAACCTATTACTAATGGTTTCAATTTATCAATTACCTTCGCAGCGTCACTTATACGCTTTATTCACGTGGCACCGTCTATTGATGTTCATATTGACGAGGTGAATACATACAGTCAGGACCATAAAAATGCGTTCACATTCAGAATCAAAGGATGTTCATGTACGAGAGGTACAAAACTAGCTAAACTCGCTCGGGAAATCCTGAGGGTGTTCAGTATGACAGGTTATTCACACAGGAGGGGTGTTCAGTAATAGAGGTTTTACTGTATAAACAAAACACATGAAAAAAGAAATAATAACATGATATCATATCTATTATATATTTTCTCGATCGAAAATATGATCAACTAATACCCCGCACTAAGGTAATAGGAAAATGTAATGTGAAAAGACCTGATATAAGAAATTTTCAAAAATGTATATGTAAAATTAGAGGGAAAATTCCGGAGGAAAAGCGAATCCTAGTGGAGGTCGGAATGCATCAAGCTCTATTAGAATTTATCATTAGCAAGGTCGAAACCGATCATGACTGCTGAAAGAAGAATATTTTAACATTGACAAAATCTAATCAATGAAAAAAGATATTACAGTATTTTTTTCTAAAGTTTTTTTTTTAAAACTTCATTCGATGTTTTCTTGGTTAATTTCTCTATAATCAACAAAGTTGATAATTTATTAAACATAGAAATGTGTTGACAAAAGTCATTTCAGTAAACATTGTTTATTATTAAGCTAAGGCATTAGTAAGACGACATTGTCATATAAAACAAAAAAAGTTGCATCCTTTCTTGAAACTGTTGTGCAAGAACAATATAACATATATAAATAGTGATTAAGTCGTTAAGATATTCTATATAGATGATAAAAATGGCTTCAAATCGTATTCATTGTGAAGTAATTGCATGCAATTTGAACGAACCAACAGCAATACAACTTGATGAAGGACATCATGTTCTTTATGCACTAACGAATTATCAATTAACTCGAATTGATCTAAATAATAAAAAAGATAATTTAGAGATTGTTCGTCAACATAATAGAAAATTTCAAAAAGACAACATCAATGGTGATGATAATGATGATGACGAGTATTCTCAAGGTGAGTCTGATGATGAACATGAAATGCCTCGTGTATCGGATCCATTTGATGATAGTGAACCATCAACAGATGATGATGATGAGAAAATAATGAATCGAAGAAATTGGCGTAGATATGGTTGGAGAACTTATCAATTAAATAATCCCTGTTCAATATTATTCTTGTCAGAAAATAATCAATTAGTTGTTTTGAACGAAGGTGTTATTACATTTTTGACAATCGAACTGCATGATAATCGTCCATTTGTTCAAGGAGCATCAAAAAATATTTTTTGTTATGATTTTGATGTGTTCAATAATAATTCGAAAAAACAATCTATTCAACCATGGTCTATTTCACCAACATCAAAGCCTGCTTTTTTTGTCTTTAGTCTACTTGAAGATTCACAACTTTATTCACTTGATATGCAAAATGAAACTACTATAATAGAAAAATTCACTACAACATCTGTTAAATATTGTCCATACTTAGTTTTTCATTCGCAGACAAACAAAATATTTGTTTACGACTCAACTCAAATTTTAGCTATATCAATTGATGATAAAAGCACGATGAAAGTTAATTTTCCATTTATTGAAGAAGGAAAATCAATATCGACTATGGCTATTGATAGAACTGGATATATTTACATATTGTCGAATTCAACTATTTTCAAATGTATTTGGCAATCGGAACTTCATTTCGTTGAATGTCTTGGAAAACTTGATGTCTTAATAAGCTGTCCTCAAATGATTGTAACAAATCAAGGAAATGAATTCTATTTCTCTGATATGGAAGCTGCTTATATTTATCGATCGAGCAAATAACTCTATAAATATCAAAACATGTTTCTATTATATTTAGTACAAACCAAAGTCTCTTGTCTAACGGAAAATTTTATTTTTCTTGTTTTTAAATAAATGTTACGATGAGTTCGATTGATTTGACAGGTCGTTTCTTCAATTTCATTTTTTGTACAAGAGAAAATACTGATTAATCATTTTTTTATATGAAGAATATGGAGAAAAGTAGCTATTAGCTCGTTTGTTTTAGCCAATAAATATCTGAGCAGTAAAAATGTATATATTGTTGTATGATCAGAATTAATTAAGTTAATAGTTAATGTAAGTTTTTAAAAAAATTTTCATTCGCAACGATATCTAGGTGAAAAAGACATGTATTTTCAAAAACCAAGAGATAATTTTATCCATTCGATTCTCAATGATTTAAATCATTTAATAAGCGAAGTGAATAAGAATTTTTTTTTTAAATTCCCAAATTTTGATCTAGACTACCGTACGTAATCTCCTAGTTGTTTGTCTTATAACTGTCGCACGTTTTTCTTTCAATTCTACCTTGAGATAAAATATAGTAGACGTTGAAAATTATCATCCTTGATTATATCTATAAAATTCGTTTTTTTTGTGTCTAGAACATTGTTTCATAGAGATTCTACTATTTCTGATCCAAGTTTTCATTGAATTTTGTACCAAAACTGATATCAACTCGCAAAACTATTAACTAGATCAGTAGAGTGCGTTTATGAATTGTTTGTAAGAGAAATTCAATGATGTAATAGGTTATCGCGTGCTCACTTGTATCTCATACTTGCCTTAATTGTCTTTTCAAACAATCAAAATTCAAATAAATAACCAAAATTGATTATGACTTTTTTTCACAAAGTGTTCGGCTCCGTAATGAAACGTCTAAGTTTATGCAAAGATTTGAGAAAGAAAACGTTATCGACACAATTGCCATCTTTTACTGTTAACATTCACTGATATAAGTGTGTCGATGAATGGAATATTTACTATACTTAGAATACCAACATGTCTTAACATAATCGTGATGAAGAATATTTGTTACGTAAATTGCATAAATATTGTATGTTTGCTGCGGAGATATGAAAGAGAGAATAAATATGCTTCTGATCGAGAGTTCATGTGACATGTAGAGTTCAGTCAATTCAGATCCTACGTTCACAAATAGTCTTGAATAGTACTATACAGAACAATTGTAGTCATTCTCTAGTTCTTTACGCTACTGTATATCAGGAAAATAATGATAGAATGGATTATTATAAGTACTGTATTCAGTAGTGATTCAGTATTCTATATGGAGATATATTAGAACTGTCCTGTGTCAATACTATCTGATACCGCTAGTTAAAAGAGCATCTGAAAAGACTTAAGTTTGCATTCTATCTAAACTCTTAGACGAAATAGACAGTTCGAAGTCTGGAAGAATGGCTTTCAACTGATCATATGTGGCTTATGGAGCAACTGAAAAATTCTTCACTATGACTTTTGCCAAGAGAATTTTCACTAATTTGACTCTAAATAATACGTGGACTAAAAAGTTTCTGTTGACTACATTGGTAGGTTTGTGTTTATCTCTTCCGTATTCATAAGTTTCTACAATGGCTTGAAAAAAAAGAGAAAAGTATGATATCTCATCGAATAGTCCGGAATAAACTCGGTTTGTCTTCTGTTCGAACAAAAAAAATTCAAACATAAATTAGTTGTTCGTAAAATAAACCATATTAAAAAATGTGATATTCGTTTTAGAATTAATTAAAACATTTCTAGCTAATACAATGAAAATAATCTCTTGTTTATATTGTGAGCGAATCTGTTTTTTTTTGTATTTAAAAGAGAAGAAAAAGAAAAATAATGCTTTCCAATGGGCTACTTATTCTCAAGTTCATCAATAGATCAAGACTAAGCTATGTTTTATATCGTTTTTCTTCTTCATATTCGAATAGATCCTGAGTGTAAGCAGTGATCTATACATATTCTAACAGTATTGGCTTCAGATAATACGTGTATTCTATATTGATATTGTTCTATGATAGCTGGCAAAAATCCACAATAATTTTATCAAAATATGTATAGAACTTTCATTATTGACGAAAGTCTTTAATTGATGATTTAAATAAAAAGTAGTTCTTATTATTGACTGGAGAGAATGTACAGTTGGAATATTCATCATAGTCATTGTAGACAGAAATAATTGAGTCCTGTATTATGAAGGAAAAGAATTGATAAAGAAAGTGCGCAAATATATCATGTTGTCTGCACACAATCGAAAGACGAGAGGAGCACTTGGAAGTTGAACTATTCATGTATTACATTTTATTTACAGTTATTTTGCTTGTCGGAGATATTATCAATTAAAATTGATTCTCTGGAATTTATAAAGTATAATTTTAATGAAATAAGTTATGCAAATAGATAATAATATAACTTGTCTTATAAAATTTTCATGCATTATTTGTCAAGTGATGTGAAAATATCTTAGAGTCCATGAGTTTTTATATGTATTATTTTTTTATGAACCGAATACAAAAACTAGCATGAATATTCATTGAAGAATTCATGGATAATTCCATATCATTATAATATATGATATTGTTGACTATATCTAATTATTTTTCAAAAATTGTCTAGATGAAATGCAAATTTTAGTCTTTTGAGACAGGATATTCGAAGGTCGAAAACAAACAATCTGAGTGAAGTTCATTACATGATACTACAAATGGTGGCTTAATAATTAATAATGAGACGAGAAACAATCATATTTCTTGTCAATCAATATTTTTCAATACGCTTCATGCTCCATCTCATGTGTATTCGTACTTTGTTGTCAATTGAACTGCACGACTGATCGAGTGTTGTCTCAAATATAGGGGTTATCGCAAAGAAGACAAACTCGATCAAATGGTCCATATGAGTAATCTTGCTCAACGAGAACATTAGTTTTCTCGTCAATTCTTTCAGCCGGATTAGTTGAAGTTGTATTGAAAGTAATCAAAATTGTGACACATATAAGCGTGAAAAAGCCGAATGGAACGATTTTAAAAGTAGATTATCCGGTAGGAGAATGTTTAAAATCCAGGCCAAAGATGAAGGTTCTACACTTTCAAAGCCTCCTACTTGTCTAGTCAATATACTCACTATGAAAGTCTTAATCAGTATAAATGATAAAATCAAAAAGTAATCTTCCAATATATTTTACATAACACAGTAATTTTATTGAAAAATAAAAGCTGAATTTTTCTGCCCGCACTATAAAACTTAATTATTTACTCATTCACTTTGAAAACATTGATAATAGATTGAGCAATTGTTAGAAAGGACATAATCTATTGCAACTTTTGCGCTACATTCAACGAATCTTTACCATCTTAGAATGGTTCAATATGAATTTCTTTAAGAGCTTCAATCGAGAAGGATATAAGAAAAGATTATACTAGTAAGACAACAACCTATCCAGAAAAAATTTCGATAGACTCACTATGAGATAATAGTCCAAGATGATAATCGTATTACTTTTCATAACAAAAATGGCTCAGATCTGACAATTACACGGATGTCATAACGCAAACATTCATGAGTTTTTTTTAGGATTTTTGCAGAAAATCTATGAAGTACTTCTTAGAAGATATTGGATATTAATGTGATCCTGTATATCTGTATAATATCTTCTTTATTTCAATGTATTCTATATATTAATATATTCTATTGATAAAACTGTTTCATCTATAACAAGGCTTGAATTGAGCAAAATCTGATGACCTTGATTGAGCAATTTTGATTATGAACTATGTGGAACGAATGATATAACCATAACACAAAACAAATAATTACAAATAATTATCTCAGCTAGAATTTTTTCACCTTTTCGAAAATAAATCTTATTCACTCATAAATATAATAAATGTAAAATGTTTTTTAAAATGTATTCTATGCTATTAAAAATATCTTGAAATAATCCTAAGAGTTTTCAATTAGACCAAATATTCTTCCTATTCAACATAAATAATAAAGTCTTGTAATAAATGTTTCTTTCATATAGCTATACAAAAGAAAAAATACAAAGAAACAAATCTTATTTCAATGGAATATTAAACATGAAAATTCTTATAAAGATAGATTTATCAATCGAGAATATTCAAATATATATATATATAGAATTTGAGTTAAAACCAACTTGTATAGCCTATATTTCAGTAAGATAAAATGAATAATGAAAGGAACAACAGATGTATGTCTATTGTGTTGACATAAAATTTAATTAATGTCAATAAATATCTCTCAGATAAATATGAATTGAGTATATCAAAATCAATCTATATATAATAGATTTTCACAAATAATCGCATAAAAAATACAAAAGAAAAAAATTGCAATTAAGGCATTTCTGATGACTTTTTATCTTATAAATGTATCTGATAAAAATAATACTTTTCTATATAAGAATATCTCTGATGATAGCCATTTTCAAGAGAACATTTAAGTGAAAACTAGACAATATTTCATCAAATGTCAACTTATTTAAACAAAAAAAAAAATGTTTTTTCGAAAACTTTCTATTCAATTCTAGTTGAAATATTTTTATAAAAATTATCCATAAAATATATCCTTTTGGAATGTTTATATATAATCGTTTTGATAAAAAATTGCAACAGTTAATCTAAATTTGAATATTAAAATATTAATAATAATAGAGAATATATTTAAACAATAGGTTGTTTTTAATAATAGTTTATTAAATAAATATAATCATAGGAAATAAATATATATATTGATTTGATTTCTGACACAGAATATTAATAAGAGAATGAAAACAAAAAAAGTCAATTTAATTTATTCAATGATATGTTTACTTGTTGATAATTTCGATGAATAAAATTAATTTAAGTCAATTGAGAATTAATTATGTGTTATATAATATATATTTATTAAAAGTGAATATAATCAAAGAAAGAAAAGAATAAATGATTTATTCAATTAACAATATTGAATAGACTTTCATCAATGCCAGTATTATCACTTATATTCAACAATAAATTCTCTTATTCATTTTATATAACAATTCTATTTTTCTTTTTTCTTTTTACTTCTTTTGTTTGCCTAATGTTTTTTCTCGACGAATATATTATTAATTGTTTATCTTGATTAATATTTTATCAACAAACAAAATATTTTCTAGAAAACTCCAATGATTATATTTAATGATTAACAGAAGAATTGTTTATTTTTTATTTGTGACATATAAATGGTAGAAATTCCTGTAGACATTTCTATATATAAAGGCATATTTCTTCTAACAAATGTACACACCCGGTCGACACACTAATGATTTATCTGATCGACGACATACATCATCATTGGCCTTCTCTCTTTCTCTCTTTCTCTGTTTTTGTGCTATTCGGTTATTTTTCTTCTCTAAGCCCTTGATAATTACTCGGCTCGTCGATCAATAAAGATATATATGTGTGTCGACATTCATATGTGCGTGCTTCTCAATCATTGCGTCAATAATAAACACATGAGTTAGTGATAAGAAGATCGAATTGCACGTGTATTCATGTCTCACGAATAATTCAACTCTTTACAATAAAGAAATTTTTCTCCCATTCATTCTCTTTCTATCAATATTTATTTTCTTTCGTTCGTTGAACGTGTGCCCTCTTTGTGTCGAAAGAGAAAAAAAAAAAAAAAAAAAAAAGGAGAAAATGTCCGTTGTCCCGTTGAGTTCACCTTTATCGTCATTGGGCAATAATGTTAATGTTAAGAATGAAAAGGATTCTTCAAGCGTATCGTCTCTTCTTTTCGACTATACATTATTAAATTCAATCATTGAATCAAATCAATTTGAAAAAAGTCTTGAACTTTATTCATTAATGTTGAACAGTTGTTTAAATAATGAAAAAAAAATCTCTTTTGAGATTTTAATTAATAAATTTATTGAAGAATATTCAAATATTGAATTAAATGAATTAAAAGAATTAATTGAAATATTTGAAAATAAATATATTCATTCATTTATTAATACATATGATTTAATTATTCAAGATCATTATCAAGATAAAATATCTTCATCAAATGTAACATTTCATTTATCTGATGATGAAAATTCATTAAAAAAAGATCATGTAAGTTTTATTTTATTTTATTTTATTTTATTAAATATTTATAATAAAAAACTAGGATAAAGAAAAAGATGAAGAAATTAGTCCAATATCAATGTTATGTTCATCGAAATTAATTGATGAAGAAAAAGAAAATTCGAATTATGCATCAAAATTAGTTGAATATAATGTTAGTCGTTTAAAAATAGTTCGTTTAGAAAAACGTCAAGGTGAACCATTAGGTGCAACAATATCTCGTTTAACAGATAATGATTATCGAATATCAATAGCTCGAATTGTTCATGGAAGTATTGCACAAGGACTTTTTTCAATAGGTGATCAATTACTTGAAATAAATAATATTTGTTTACAATCTCAATATCGTACACTTGATGATATTGTTCAATTAATTGATTCTCTTCATGGAACTATTTCATTTCTTATTTTACCAACATCAGAACAAATACATCATGGAATACATAATCAAGCTTTTTATCATAATCAAGGTTTTTTTTTTTTTATTTTTTATGAAAAATATTTTTGTTTTTGTGTTTTTCTTTAGATGATTGTTCATCAATATATGTTCGAGCATTATTTTCTTATGATCCATATGATGATATGTATATACCATGTCGAGAATTAGGTCTTTATTTTGAAAAAGATTCAATATTACATATTGTTAATCGTGATGATCCATCATGGTGGCAAGCATTTATTATGGAAAATGATAAAAATAATAAAAAACAACAATTACCTGGTCTTATACCATCAAAACAATTTCAAGAAAAACGTTTTAAAATAGTTAAATGTTTGTTAGATGAAGAAACAACTCATTCAAAAAAAAAATTTAAAGATAAATTTAATAAATCAATAAGTCAACAATCAACAAGACAAAAAATATTGACTACATTCAGGTTTAATATTGAATATATATATATTTAAAACTAAAAAAACCGAATCTATCTAGTTTTAGTATATATGAACCAGTTGAATGGTATATACCAAATGAATCCCGTAAACGACCAATTGTTTTAATTGGAGCTCCACATATAGGTCGACATGAATTACGACAACGTTTAATGAATTCTTCACAATTATCATCATTAATTGATGTTGCTGTACCACATACAACAAGATTAAAAAAATCCGATGAAATTGATGGACGTGATTATCATTTTATAACACGTGAACAATTTGAAAAAGATATTTCAAATGATTTATTTGTTGAACATGGTGAATATGAAAAAAATCTTTATGGAACATCAAAATCAGCTATTGAAATATGTTGTCATAGATTAAATAAAATTTGTATTCTTAATTTATTATCTGAAGGACTTGATTCATTAAAATATTCAAATATATTACCTTTTGTTATTTATTTAAAATGTCCATCAAATATTGAAAAATTACGAGAATATTTTTATGTTAGTGAACAACAATGGATTGATATTGAAGATAAATCTCGTCTTATTGAACAAAATTATTCACATTTATTTGATAAAACAATTTATTTAAGTGATTCATTTGATTATGTTTTTTCTCAATTAAAATTTTTAGTTAAAGATGTACAAACAAGACCTATGTGGGTTAATCAATGTTGGTTTTCTCCTAGAGAACGTTTTTAATAATAAATTTATTTATCGCATTTTTCACCAACTTTTTCTTTTTTTTTTTTTTTCTTCAAACTTTTTCATTATTTTCTATCCGTATATATATATATACAGTATTATTTGTTTTTTTTGTTTTTAATCAAATTAAAAAATTTAACAGTTAGGATTTAACCATTCATGGTAAAACTGTTAGACTTTAAAAAATTGAACCTTTGCAAGAAGAAGAAGAAGGATGAGAGAGAGATTTTGAGAAGACTCAGATATTTAAGAAAATTTTACGAATTTCTTCCTTTATTTATATAAGACTACTAAAAACTGATTGAAAAATGATTGTCTTATTTCTTTTGATTGCTTTTATATTTGATAGATATTTATAATTAACAATTAAATAAAAATATTTCAATTATGTTATTAGTTTTTGCATCAAAACTGACAGTTCAATATGATTTACTCGTTTTTTTTTTTTAATCAAGCTCTTTTATAATTTATCTATTAGATTAAAATTTTCTATATTGAACAAATCGATTACAACTGAAAAAAGTTGATTTTAATCTACTATAGTATACTGTGTCATGTGATGTCACAGTTTTTCTCCTATTGATATATCCTTCTAGTTGATGGACATTTTTGTACCGTCATCTGTAATTAATAATCAACCTTGAAAACTAACTGACAATAACAACTGGTTTCGACTGAAATCTGTCATTGTTTTCGAGCTGGTTGAATCTCATGGATGCTAGCCTGTTAGTTCTAGTTTTTCTATTTTTGCTTTAGGTTACGTTTAACTTTTCTATGTCTACATTAATTGTATGTTTAAAATGTTAGTACAATAAAACATTTCATTATTCATTTCTTTCATGTCACCTTGCTATTTTCGTTTTTAAAAGACTTTTAGCCTTACAGAGAGCAGCATTGTTCTAACGCCTCGTGTTCTATCAAATACAGTAACATTATGCATGGAAAAAACGTATTAATACTATGAACCATCAAATCCACATTAAAATAATGTGTGACAGAGTATGATGGAAGTAGAAATCTGATGATTGGATTCGGTGATCGACTCTCTCTGTTTACTAGTAGTCTCAATCCAAACTAGAAAAATTTAACTATCGGATTCAATTACCGGTTTCCTAATAAGTTATCATCTGGATCTTTGACCAAGATTCGCCTAAATTTTCTTGTGCAAGTCAGTTTTTCATAATCTTCGTTAATAGATTGTTATTGATTATGCAGTAATGCCTCTTGAAATCAATAAAAAATCTGAGAAATGAAAAAATTCCTTAGGAAATAGGTTTTGTCTGTCGTTTAGCATTGATATGTCTTCTTTTGAAAATTTAAACAAACAGCATTTAAATGAATAGGAATATTAATATTGTTTGACTCTTCTTGTCTTTTGATAAATAAAAACAAATCATTGAATATAAAGTGGTTTTTGTTTTTCAGAAAAATAATCGATAATGAATTTTAAAGAAACTCATTAGAACAAAATCATCGTTAAAAAATTTCAATTATTAATTATAACAAATGAATTAACTTATCGAAAGATATTATTTGAATGTTTATTAGTTTATTTATTAAATAGATCAATATTTAAAAAACAAAAGAATAAATAATATATTTGACAGAATTATTTCCAAAGAAAATAGTTAGTGGAAATTTTAAGTCGAAATTTTTCGGCTTCCTTCAATCTCACCGTGCAACATTACAGATATTATTAATCGAGAAAAAAAAACCTAAATGCAATTAATGACATGAGGTTACAGCTCTAGACGATTCGAGATCAGTCTACACCCTTCATCAAAACTTCAATAGCGGATATACGTTTATTAGTATTTTACGCAATGCAGTTTTTGATTTTCTTGCTGATAAACATTTATATTCAAGATGTCACAAATGATGAGTACTGACGCATTCATTTACCACAATTTGTCAAATACTCAAGATAAATGCAGTAACTTTAAATTCATAGATATATTAATAATGAGTATATATGAAATAATAATTGTATAAGATTGAGTATTTTGTGATATAACAAACAACCAATAATAGAGAGAAAGAAAAAGAAGAATAAATGATCGAACACTGATCCTTATTGATTCATGTTTACGGTTGTATTCATGTAGAAAGAGGTATCATTCTTCGTTAATTGCTCTCTTTTTTATTGTTTCATTCTTTCTGTGTCCTATCACAAATAATCTAGTCTACAACAATTATTATTTTATACACTTATAGTTATTTACGATTTTACTTCGAACATATTTTGATAATAAAGAGTTATATGCAAGAACACTTATAAGATATTCCTCGTGTCATCAAGACCTACGTAGAGTCAAGAAACACAAACAGAAAGCTTGTAATCAGCTGGAACAAATTTCTCTTGATTTATTTCATTTAAAAGATAGAATAGCCATGTTTTAGAAAAAAAACAATAGATTTTTGAACTAAGAAGTATTGTGTCGAGTAAAAACTGGCATTAATAACATCGAAAAACCAATTATTCTCAAATAGTTGACAAAGTTCTATCAAATGATATATAAATAAACCAAAGATAAGATAATGTGGAAAGTTTGAATTGCGTGATCCTCACAAAATGAGGTAGTGACATTAATGATTAGTTTGTTTCGCCTACAAATGATAGGAATGTTGTTACTAAACGATGCAACGGTTCCGTTTTTTTCCATATAATCGGTGATTCATCACTGTACTTTTCTAATTGTCTGAGTTCTTCTTAACTCTTCACTTTTCTATTCCAAGAATTTTCAATAAAACTAAGCCTCGAAAGCATCATATGTGTCTCTCCATCTATAGCATCGACAATGTCTTTTTCGTGTACAATCACTATCTGACAGATAAATAGATAATTCATTTTAGTAAATGTGCGATACTTTTTATGTAAGAACACTGAATCAATAGTAGAGTAACACGTTGTACTTCAAGTAGATACTTATTTTAAGTTGAACTGAACTAAATAGAGTATCAATAAAACATACAAATAAATGATTGGCTTTAAGTAATTTAACTGCAATTATTTTCATATGTTTCCATAATTCTTTTTTTTTTATTCATATTTTATTTAGACAAAGTTTTTTGAACTTATAGAAATCCTAAGTCACGAACGCAATCTATTAGTTTACACAATGAGGGAATAAGAAATAACTCTCGTACTTGATATTTACTCATGAATTTCATGTTCGAATAGATTCTAGACGGGACACGACATACTACTGTACTCCGAAAAGTCGATGGAACACGGAAGTGTATTGTAGTAGATCATTTTCTCTTCGATTTTACATTACATTCGATGTACTTCATTGTAGTCCGTATACTCCACGAGTACGAAACTACGTCATTTTTGGATTCTCTTTCTCCTCTCTAACAAGTTTCTTGCTGGATATCGAAATTATCATTATCCTATACTAAAATGTTTAATCTCTGAATAAGAGATTGTTTTCAATTTGATATGTTAACCTATGTAATGTAGAACTTTCTATGAAAACTAAAACGTATCATAGATTTTAAATACTATTAAAGAATTGCTAAGAAACATTCTAAGATAAGAAAATCGATCAAATTTCGTAAGGATTACTTTCTTTTGTTTTTGGTTTTGAAGAAGAAGTTTTTCTTGAGATTCTTCCTATGTTGTTTTTTTCAAAGTTTAGACAATTCGAACCTTGGTTAAAAAGATTCATTTGTGAAAAGTGAAATGAAAATTGAACTAAAGTATCTTCTATTAGCGGACATGTATAAATAGTCAATCACAATAATAAATCGTCAATCGAAGAATTGAAAAATGGTTTAGAACAATAGTTGCACAGACAAAATAAATAGTTTAATGATATGATACATAGGATTAATGATAGTTTGTTGAGGATTAACAACCAGTTCGTGTTGAATAAACTTAACGTGGCAATAAATGTACTTATCTAGAAAGAGTAGTATATTTATTCAAGTAGCACACTCTCTCTATCGACAGATTCTCTACTCTTGTTATTTTAGTGAAATATACGCTTCAAGAGCTCAACTGTTCCATTAATTTTGTTAACATAAAAACAAATCGATAGTCATATATGGTCGGTTAAGCTGAAAATATCTTCTTTATTTACATTGAATAGTTGAAAAAGGCACATATGTTAATACGTATATAAAAAAGATGAAGAATTAAAAAGAAAAAAAAATTGAATTAAATAAGTGAAGATTATATCTCTAACCAGAGTGCTGGTAGAGCAGGTGGGATCCAATCTGATAATGATGTGTGAGCTTGTCGACATCGATATTTTTTTCCTTGATATATTACTTTATTGTTAACTAAATATGAAATGTAAGGCTTCCATTCAGAAATATTGTTCTCATTCGATGATTGAGTTGTTGTTGTTGTTGTTGTTGTTATTGTTTTAAATGTTGATGAAGTTTCAAGTTGCCAAAATGAATTTTTCGAATTTGGCTTATTTTTTCCTGTTGATTTATGTTGTTTAATACATCGATAAATATTTTTTTCATATATAACTCGTTGTCCAATATAATATTGAATATTTATTTTCCAAGGATAAACTTTATTATTAGGATAAGAAGTTGATGATGGATTAGTTGTTACTGGTGGTTTAATATTATTATTTAGCAGATTAAATGTTGCACCGATTAATTCTGCCTGACGATCACTACTCAATTCCCAGAAAAATGCCCCAGCTAAGTTGTTTTGTTTAATATAAATAGTTTTCAATGTAATTGATTCAAGGTTATCATAACTAATCCAAAGACCCGTTGATGAATTGAAAATAAATGGTACTTTTGATTGATTGTCCCAATAATGTTTATTCGATGAAATAAAAGATTTTTTCAAATGATCATAATCATAAACACCATTTTCCCAAGTACCACTTGGAAGTTGATTCGATGCTGTTTGTGAAAATCCATTAAGAGCTGTATTTTTTACTCCTAAAATAAATGATTTTATTATGATAAATATAAATTGTTAAAATGAAACCTTGCCAACCACGTCCATATAAAGGTAAACCCATAAGAATTTTCTTTGTCGATACTCCAGCTCTAATATAAGCTTGAATTGATTCATGACAATTATATTTTGATTTGATGAATGATGGAGGAATATCACTTGTTTCTTCATTGTTATTTTTATATAATGGAGCATTGTGACCTGTTTTTGATTCCGAACTACCTAAAAATTGATCTTATTTTGTGAAATAAATCATCAAAAAAATTTTAATTATAAAACAAACCATGAAAATCGTAAGTCATTACATTAAACCAATCAAGATATGTACTCATACCAGGTAAATCCATATCATAAATACGTTCAGTACCTGCTCCAGTTCTATCAACAATTTTTATACAATTTAAAAAATGTTTATTGAAAACCTATTTTACTTACGCTACCGTTAACAAATATTTCTTATTGGGTACGGCATCCAGATGACGACGAATTTCTTTTAATAAAAGAACATAATTTTGTTTATCTTCTGGACGACGAGTATTGCCTGGCAACCCACCAGAAACAGGATATTCCCTACAATTAAAACACATTAGTTTTTTGAAAATATTTTCTGATAACTACGACATCATTAGAATTTTTAATAGAATGAATCTTTTTTTTTCTCTATAAATAATATTAATAGTCTTCGTTGCATGATAGAATTTTCTACCATAATAATGTATATTTATCCGTTTCGATGACATTTACTTTTACTTATAAATATAGAATAGTAATCCATAGAAACTAGAACTTGGAAAATTTCTCTTTAAATAGGAATATATTATTGTGAAATTTTTACAAAAAAATATCTTTTAAACATTCTTAAATATATCTCAGTCATTTTGTCCGAATGTCTTCTACAATAATAGATTAATAAATTTGAAAATTTTTTATATAAATGAATAATTACTGTTTTTGTGAATAATATTGTATAAATTTAAATATTATAGTGTGAAGCTTTTTTGTTTGATTTTCATCGATTAATTTACTCACCAATCTAAATCTACCCCATCAAAACCATATTATTAATGAATTCGAGACATGAAGCAGCAAATGTTGATCGACTTTGATCAGTGAGAGCTACATCAGAAAATTTACCTGACCATGTCTATTAAAACAAATCATATATATATATAGTTGTTTGAAAACAAAATAACTTAAACACAAAAAAACTTTACCCATCCACCAACAGAAATAAGTGTTCGTAAATGTGAATATTTTTCTTTTAATTTAATTAATTGATTAAAATTTCCGCGTAATGGTTGATCCCATCTATCACCATTAAATGTTTTCTCAATATCTGCCCATGAATCACCAAGAGTAATACGTCCATCGAAACCAATGTTTGCAAATGCATAATTAATATGTGTTATTTTATCTCCTGGAATATCAGTCACTATATATGAACGTTGATAAATCGACCAAGCAGTAAAATAAGCAAGAATAATTGGACCAACTACCATTGTTTCGGTTTTCTCATCTGAAAAAAAGAAAAACAAATATTTCTCGTGTTAACTTATATAGGAGAAAGAAAAATAGATACATATCGAGAATTATATTTGACGACATATCTACTCTTTTATTATCTTGACGTAACAATCAACATTATGTTTATCGTGAGAAATATATCAATTGGTGGGAAAATCTCGTCTGATACGAATGATCTTTTACTCTTATGTTAGAAAATAAACATAAATATATGAGTCATTTTTACTAAATAATGACAATGTAAATGAATAAGAGATTTTTTTCGAGAGAGAGAGAGAGAGATTATTCCGTGGGGAAGAATTCGAATCATGACAATCTCTCAACTGTTTAAGAGCTTTTTGACATCATTTTTTGACTGTTAATATCTTTCATTGACACTAGGAAAAACCCACCAAAGCGCTTGTGCTCATACTTCTTTCCTCCCTAGATAGGACCAAATTTATGTCAAAAATATCAACTAAACTAAATTATGAAATACAGAAAATCTACTAGTAAAATATCTTGTCTCAAATACTTTTTTAATGTATAAAAAATACAAAAGAATGATGTTATATCTATGTTAATCTATCAGTGCGTAACAAAGTAGAAATTTATTGAATTATAAAGAGTAATTCGTCTAGAACTGATGAAAACATAACATTCTTCTTCGTTGTATACCAACGAGTCGAAAACAAAACTAATGTCCATTTCAGAGTTAAATGACCGTGGGCATTTTTTGAATAACTTTTGATTGGGACGAAATAGAAATCTCCGATTTTCACCGTTGAAAAGAGCAGATAAAGACCCATCGAACTATATATAGAAATATATTTCTAACTATTTTCCTATAGGTTTAGTCAAAAGTGTTCAAAAAATTGCTTTTTCTCCTACGTTAAAAAAGTGACTTTTTTTTATCAAAATCCGACAAAAATTTACATTTTTCGATTATTTTGTTGAAAAAAAAATGAGATGGTAAATTGTGTTCCAATAGTTTGGATATCATAGTGGTAGTAGTTAGGAACAGTGTCTTGATTTAGTTTTGTAGCCCTTTCTTTGGCGATTCTATCACACTCCTGAAAATCAATAAATTAATATCGTGACCATGATAAGCATCCTCTTTTTATTGAAGTTTCATGTAAAACATATAGGAAAGTAGTTAGAAAAATCTTTCTATACATAATTCGATGCGTCTTCATCTGCTCTTTTCAATGGTGAAAACCGGGGATCTCTATCTAGTTCCTATCAAAAGTTATTCAAAAAATGCCCACGGCCATTTAACTCTGAAATGTACATTAATCATACATATTATGTATCATTTGATTGGTCGTTAGCTTGGCTATATTTTAGCTATAACATTCTATATTTATTTTCTCAATACTTTAATAATATGATCATTCCATTTTGATGACATATTCCCTAAATCATAGTATGCATTCATGCAAAAAAAAAGTTCGAAAAAACAGAATTCCCAAAAGCAACCATATGTAGAGCTTTAGTAGAAAATCAACTGCTATGCAGCATGCACTTGATCCGACCTTATCCATTTTTCATCTTAAAAAAATGAGAAACAAAAAAAGATAAATGATTGCGCTTTTTCAATAAATAAGAAGAGAGTATTGACATGATGTTACCATATTGTATGAAAGTGAGCTCACATTTCAATAAAACTTTCAGCGTTTGTAGAACTTTTAATTCTAATCATTTTAATAAAAAAAAAATTTTTTTTTTTAAAGTTTTTGTTTTCATGAAGATAGACTCAAAATACTTTAGGCAGTGAAATACCAAAATATCTCAAAAGCTTTTTCTTTTTTTGTCACATAGTTTTGACAAATAGGTTTCGACAGTTAACTTCAATCAAACAAAATCGAAGAGCATATTAAGATTTTTCACGAGACAACCAATCGAGCCATTCTAAACTTGACTTCAATATGAACAAAAAGTTCAATGTTGAATATTTTCTGATTGTTAATCGGTGACACAATAATACCATCGAGAAAAAAAGAAATTAATAGTGTACAGAAAACATATTCAGTTGCAGCTCTTCTTATTTTATGAAATCTATTTTTTCTTAAAGCATGTTCTGCATACGGAATATTAAAAATTTGCGTGATACCAACATTTTAATTGTGATTAGTAACGATATTAATACTTGTTTAGACAATTTTTTGTAATTTATTGTTAGAACGAATATTAATGATGATCTGAGTCTTCTGAAAATTTCCTGTCGTAAAATAATCCAACTAAATGATCATTAGAATATGTCTGGATATGATCTTCACGTCGAGTCATACTCTCTTATTTTTGTGTCATTCTTATTGCAAATAAAATCATTAACAGTGATGACAATCTATATTGATGTAAATGAAGTGATTGTTGCGAATGCTCGACATCGTTAAGTAGCAGAACATAATTGATAATCGATCATGAAGAGAAAAGTCTCCCTTCACATGATATTCTATGATGAGTTTGCATGATTAATTGTTCATTTTTTGATTAGAAGACAAAAATGGATACATTTTCAAATACTCTTCTTCTACAGATATTATTTTTTTTATCAAGATAGAATGTAAAGATCTTTATTTTATTCTAGAATTTATTTTCTTAATTAATCTACATAATTACTACAATAGTTTAAACACATTTCTAAATAACATTTGAATAAAGAAAGTGTGGATATATAAGTCTTAAGACCTTTTCAAAAAATTATCAGTCAAATAATTATAGATGATGATGCATCAATCACTTGGACAATTCTTGAACAAACTAAAGATAATGACAATCTTCCAATAGAAGAATATGATTAACTGTCATCTAAACTGGTGCATGTTCTATCATAGAAATACTTCTCGACATTAGTAAAAAAATATGTTTGATTGATCAAAGAAAAGCTTTTATCTTGGATTTTTTTAGAAAAAAAACAGGGAAAAATTCTTTCTCTAATATGAAGACTCAATAAAATCGTAGATTCATTCATTTATTGAAAATAATATGTTAATTTATCTGTCATAAAAAGTTCAGCAGGTCGATCTTTGTTTGTTTTTCTGATGATAGAGTTTAATTTGTTCTTCTATTGCTTCCCGCCTGATTGCCTCTTCTGTTTTGCCTTGCATTATATTAGCCCACAAACGATCATTTCCCAATGTTACACCTTCAAATGATTGCCCATCTTCACTCAAAGTAATTCGATATTGATCGAGAGCAATTAAACCTTCAGCACTAACGTCTTTTCTCACACCGTGAAATTCCATTTGACATTTATCTCTATGAAATGTACCTTCGACAAATTCTCGACCATAATCTCCAATCCGATGAAGAATATGTGAATTTTCTGGAGCTTTTTCTAGCGACCATAAAATATATCCTTCAATGGGCACAGTTTGTTTTTCTTCCTTGTAGTCGCCTTTGATTTTAAGTGTCATCTTGAAATCATATGTGTAACCATGTGTTGGATTTATCCATTTACCGACAAATTTGAATTCATCAGACGAAATAAATGTATCGATTCCTATCTTGAGAAATTTTACTAAATTATCAAGGCAGTAATACTGAGCTTCGCGTAAAAGTTCATTTTGAACAATTGGATCAGAAGGAATATCAATGTAGCTGTCACGTAAATAATTCAAGATGTATCGAAAATGTTGACCATCTCTGTCGATGAAGATACGCTTTTGTTGATCATAAACTAGCGGAAACTGAAACAAAGATTTGAGCATTGATTCTTGAGAACACAATGTCGCCTTCGATGTTGTATAATATGTACCACCGACGTTTAGTTGAATTATTTCACTTTCTTCGTTAGTCATAGAACGTGTCTAATGATGCATTTCAACTGCAAGGGAAGAACTCTTTTCAATATAAAGAAAATCAATTCAGCAAGCATCAACATAGTCTGACTGATTGATTACAAAAGTGAAATAAAAAAGCAAGAGGTAAACAGTGGAATTTTGGAATCCTAATTTTGAGTATTTCCTTGGACTACACAAGATTCTTTTCTGTAATCTGAAATTTCTCAAGATTTACAGTAAGTATCTAGTTCAAAGTCTATTAATGGCTAATTAATTGTGTGTGTATATCTGTACTTGTGTATATTGTCGATACACAATTACAGACAATCTGGCAATAGTAATATATCTAAGAAGTTTTAGACTTCGAAATTCTATAGAGTTCCTAAGAATTACTAAAACTTTCTTCAGATTCTCCTATTTTGGTGAGTTTCATAAAATTACAGGATTTCATTAGTTTTTGATGAAAGACTATCGTTAACTCAAGTCGAATATAATCATTCTACCGTAAGAAATAATTCAGTGCTATAAATTGGTACCCTTAGTGGCTTACAATATTATTTTATGCTTATTTTTTCTTTTTTTCTAGTTCCATCTAGCGTTTTCTATAGTTCTAAGGACGTATCTGCTCTGCGCCTGCATGTGATTGACAGTGAAATGCATTTCTTATGTCTTTTTTTTCTATTTTTGTCTTCCGAGATTTTCGTCTAATTTCTTTTCTCATTTGATTTTGGTGTGCACATATGACTTACATCTTTTTGTCATTCAACTGCCGTTATTATTCATCAGTGTCATACTTTTCTGTTTATGTGTGTACTCTTTCTGACTGCATCCCTACACTCAAGAGAATAAATTCAACAATCGGACCTTATCAAAGTCCTATGAAATTCCGTAGAGTCGATTGACAAAATCGCATTTGAATCCATAGAATTGAAATCTTGTTTGTTTATACCATCTGTCTTTCAAAAAACCCTAGTGCACAATCAGAGCAGTTCCAACAATGGAATGCCATTAGAATACAGTCAAATATCATCAGCCCTTACTAAAGCTAAAAAATTCATACTATACGATCGCCTAGTTTGCTTAGATTGAATAATCCCATGGTTAAATCTTGTTCAATGTTACTGCTAAGTTTCATTGAATGTTTCACTCTTTAGAAAAGAAACTCTGAAGAGTCTTTTAGGATTCTAGATTTTGATCGATAGGAGAACCTTTTAAAAATGATTTTGCACAAAAGAACAACTAAACTTCAAAGATTTCGCAGCATCCTTGTGGTTTTAGAGAGTAGATCGATGATGATGACCTCGGAATCTAACGGAACGATCGAAAAGTGATGACTTTTTTGGCGTAGCTCTAGTCGGTGCTTATGAATAGATCGTTGGATTAAATAGAAATTGTGCTTGTACTCAGAATTTTCGATCTTGAGAATCTAACTAACGAAAAGTTCTGTTTGAGAAAAGAGCCTCACTTGAAAATGTTAAACCACTGCTTGCCAAAAACTCTGTGTTTCTACATTTGTTCTACAACCAACCGAGTTTCAACAAAGTTTTCCTGTCTTTCAGTACGATGAAAACATGGTTTTGTTCCAAGTCGCTCGAGAGACAGCTCCAGCTAATTCCTTGATTGACTTGAAAAACACATTCGTTTCTCCTTACTGTAGTAGAAAAAATCCTTTCGATAATCCGATTTGTTGAAGAGAAAATGTTAGAACATAGATTTTTTAATGTCAACGAAGTTTACTAAAACTTTATAAAGAATCGATCTCTTTTTTAGAAAACAGTTTTTTTTCCTAGTCAGAATATGAAGATCACAAATCACGAGAAATTATGTTGTAGTTCAGATTTCTCGACTTTGAAAATGTTTGATCAGATTTTATAAAGTAGAATTGTTTGAAAAATAGTCTTTCCGTGATAAACTGACAAGTTTCTCGTTACCTATTACTACTACTTAACAACTGATAATGCAACGATCGAGTAACGATAAATTCTCTTAATCGAATCTTACAGAATCTGATTAAATTCATTACGAGATTCAATTAGTTAGGTAGAGCATGTATGTAGGCTGTGCATGAAAAACAAGATTTAAGTGTCAAGCCTTCACAGATACTTTTTCAAAATATTCGCTCATCATAAGCGACATAGTAATTCTAGTACAGCAAGTTCCGAAGTTCAACTCCTAGCTTTTATATATCGAACGCAAGGCTCTTTGTGCTTTAGAAACGTTCAAGTGACATTTATATTAGATTGAATCTATCAGAGTAGCCCAGAATCAATATTATGAGATATGGTGGCTTACTCTAACGATTCGATGAGTATTTATTTCAATGGTGTGCGCTTCAAGGATGAAAGCAATAGCAAGTTTCACGGAGAAAGTCGATTCAAACCAAAAGAGAAAGAGTGTGAGAGCGAAGAACCTCTATGTGTCTATCTAACGTAAATATGAAAGGGACTGTGGAACGATTCTTAAGAATACGTTATTTCGTACATATATGAGCTGATTAACTATCGCTAAAAAACTTGACAACTGTAGTGAACAAATCGATTTTGGTTCACTGTGCTCTACAGTGTTTAATAATCTAGTGAATTGTGGTACCTAGTCTAAAATCATAGTATCTGACCTGCAAGAAGTCTTCAGATTAGTTTTGGATGCTTCCATCAAGGGAGAATGCTTGCGCTCTGTACTCTATCGTCAGTGTCACGAAAACGAGAGAGCGTTATGCTGTAATTTCAAGCAATCTTGCCAAAAATTGCCAAACAATTTGAAATTACAATTTTTCTCTTTAATCTCTCTGATACACAGCAATGAAAAATGGTTACGATTGCTTTTTTCAGCTTGTTTTACGTTGTAATGGAAGAAAAGAAAAACGAAAAGGGCCAATTATGTATTTTCGGAGCACTAATGGGTTGCTGCATGAATGTGAAGTGGAAAACAACGACAAAATAATATGAATCCGTTGTTTTTCTTTTTCTTTTCTTTTGTAATCAATAAACTTATCAGCAGACATTCTTTTTCTTTTTAAACTACGACATAATGTGCCATACACGATCATCTTTGATAAAAAAAAAGAAAAAGAAAAAGAAAGTATGAATTATGCAAACTTATAGAGCATATTCAAAGTCGAATATAGAGCGTGATTCTTCAAATAATAGTTACAAGAGACGGCGATCGTTTACAGCGATAGATTAGGATAATAGTTAATTTAAAAGGAAAACTTTAGTAAGTGTTCATGGTATAATGACTACGAACTTCTTATATGATTTCTTCGCAGATAATTCGCTTATGTTTTATCAACTTTCGATTCCAATTTTTTTCAAAACTACTAAGGCTAGAGTCTCGAAATTTGGTACACAAAATGGATGATACAAAGTTATTTAACACCAATAAGTTTCATTTCAATTATGTTTATACTTTCCCTTTTTATGAAATAAATCTATGCTGTTAATACACTTACACAAAAACATTCACTTTTTTCGACGGTATCGGAAATATTAAATTTCATGTAAATTCCTCCCTTGTGAAGAGATATGTTTATCAAGAAATTTGTACCAGATAGGTGAAGCTATCTGATTGAAAAAAAGGCATTTTGAAAAAAATATAGCGTTGCTCCAGAACTATAGTTAAAATACTACGGTAACGCATTCACGCTTTCTTTTGAAGACTTTATTTCATACATCTGAAGTGTGACATAGATTCCTTTTGTTTTCTTTACAATGAGAAAAAAAGTCCGTCTACAGTAATTTAATCTCAATGTTATTATTTTGCTTTTGAAAGAATATTTTCTGATTTTCTGTTTCTTGAGATTTGTGTAATAGGAAATGGGACCTTTCGATAGATGCATCGAGAAAGAAAAGAATTAAAGAAAAACTAGAATTCTTATATTTTTGAATTAAGTTCTATAAGGATGAATCAAAAATGTTTTCGTACTTATTGATCTTTAGTCTCGAAAGGTATGCTTTTATTTATATAGATCTTGTTCATTTTCTAAGAAATATTTTGCATTGACTAGTAGATAGAAAATAAAATATCTTTTCCAGATGATATATTAACATGAAACTTTCAATGGGAAATCTCTAGTAAATACCAGTTATTTCTTTAGGAGAATAAAGTAATTCAAGTTTTTCAAGAAAATTTCGTATTTAACTATTAATCCAACGACATGTTACATATTCTTTATTATTGAAGATTGAATTTGATTTACATGAGCTTCTTCGAACCAATGCAGCTAATGTTCAATAAATGTGGTGATTGCTCTACTTAAAAGAATTGTCAACTTTTGATAAAATCCTTTAATACATAATCATTTCTTATTCATGGTGCAGCGCATAATGTAACAGAAGAATATATTGAATATTTGTGTATCGTTGTATTCAGACGTTTGTTGCAGATACACTAAGATAATAAGCATAACTAGAAAAATGAAAACTATCAATAAGCAATAAACAATAAATAAAAAAAACCAATAGAAACAAAATGAAAAAGTAACTTAATCTAATTGATTGAATATATAAAAGTTCAATAAATAAAAAAATAAATTAATATAAAGATAATTTATTTCTAAACAATGAAAATAATGTCATATCCATTTCAACAATATTTTATCTAAAACTGATATAATTCATTATTTGTTTATATTTCTATATTAATATAACCTATTCTCGTTGTATTTATTTAATAATAATAATTGTTGTCATTTAAATGAATATTGATTATACTATCATTAGATAAAGACAACAAGAGTTAATCAAAGACTATTTTTCTTTCTCAATTATTTATTATGTTCACTTATAAAATAAGTATCATTAATGATGTTTTGCATATAATACTGATGTTTGAAAATAATCATAGCAAATATAGAATGAGTTACATAAAACAATTCTTAGATTTTAACGAATTATCTCGTCGTTTAAATGCTTTTTAATATTAAAATTCAATTTATTTCAATAATGTTTTTATTAATAATTGAATAGAGTTCTTTAAATTTATTGACAAATAAGCGTACATCAATAATATGTTGATTAAGATGTTTTTTGAATGTCTTATCTGTGTGATATGTCAATTGTTTTTTTAACTAGTTGTTGGTATTCTTTTCTCAGCTTAATTCTCTCAATTAAAGATTTTCTCCAACAGAAACTCATCCACAAAAACATTGGAACAATACTATTATAACAAGAAACAAATATTTAATACATTTCTGTTTGTATTAGTTATTCTTTTTTATAAATTTCTGTACAGACGGAATCAGTAAAGATTTATTTTCATTGAAAAGACAAATAATCAATCAGAAAGCAAAATTATGTTTTTTTTTTTAAGAAGAGAACTGTATTAAGACGTTTGGTTACATTAAGAAAAGAAAACTTGTTGATTTAATAAAGCTTACTCTATTGTAAAGTATGTTGAATCTTGTTGAAGCTGAAAAAAAAATCTAAAGATACTTTTTATTTAAAATAAGTGTAAAATATTTGGCTATATTAAACAATGGCATCTTCACCAAATTTATCATCAAAATATATCGTTTTATCGTATAATAAAAAGCATGAGGAACTTGTCTTAAATATTTATAATTATTTGAAAAATGAAAATCTTCCAGTATGGATTTATGTTCAAGATGGAATCAATAAAGATATATGTCAAAGGTATTTAAACAGAGACAATAACAATAACAAAAACAAAATCGATATATAATTTAATTCTAGTAGGGATAGTATTATCGAGAACATAAGTATTCTTCTATGTTTCATAACACCGATGTATCAAGCTTCAAAAGATTGTCAAAAACAAGTTGAACTTATTAAAAGTGAACAAATACCTATTATTGCTTGTCGTCTTTTACCTAATTGGAAACCATCTGGTTGGCTTAGTAAGTTTTTCGTTTTATGTTTTTGTTCTTTATTGATAATTCAATTTATTCTAAAACTAGATAAAATAACAAGTGATCAATTAACAATTGATTTACAAGGTATTAATCAGAGAAATTTTAAAGATAAAATAAATAAATTACGAGAAAAAATAATCTCGGTGTTAGATAACAAGATTAATTCTCAAATATCATTTGATTATTCTGTTGATCAATTTTTAATAGGTTTGTTTATTAAGAAAAAGAAAAAGAAAAAAGAAAACCGAAATATGTTGTTAAATAATTCTAGATCGATCAATATTATTCAATGATTCAAATATGTTTTATTTAGTTGAAAATATAGATTTAAATAGTATTAAGAAAAAAGCATATAAATATCGAATACTTCCAAAATATTGTCGTTTATTATTATCAAATATAATGATTACTAATAATGAATATATATTAATAAATGCAAATAATCATTTACATTTATTTGATGGAAATTTAAAACTTATTCGATCTAATAAGAATAAAAAAATCTTAAAAGATGATCTTAAAGATTTCAGTTGGTCTTCAAATTCAAATTATTTTATAATATTAATGAAAAAAGAAATATATTTATTAAATCCATTAACATGTCATATATCAACTATTGAATATATTAAATTAAAAGATCATCGCGAAGAATTTTTATCATGTACTTGTTCAGAAGATAATTTATTTATAATAAAATATAAATTTAATTCAAATACATATTATCTTGAAATATATTATTTATCAACATTTCGTTTTATAAAAAAATTTCAAATTCTTGATTTAATTGGAATTGGAACATCTTTAATTATTCAAAATAGATTTAATAATCAATTTTATAATATAGATAATATTATTTCAATTCGATATAATGAAAATAAATTATTTATTATTATGAAAATAAATAAAAATTCTTTTATTTATATATTTAAATTAACAAATGATCAACCTTTTTTTTTAACTAAAATTTCTTTAGAAGATAATTGTCGAATGTCTATTTTAAATTCAATTAATCAATTTATTATATTTAAAGATTATTTATCAAATTCATTTATTAAAATGTTTAATAATATTGAAAATAAATTAGAAATAAATCTATATAATAATTATTCAAAAGGATTTATTGATTTTAATGGAAAAATTCGTAATGTTGCTTTACTTGGAACATCAAATATTGTTTTTCTTATTGATAATGCTTTTATCATTTATCATTTATAAATAAGATTTTTACAACAAAACAATATATCATTTTAACAATCATATATATATATATATTCTACCTTATAAATCTTATTATGAAGTTTTTTTTGTTTTTTTCTTGATTAAATTTCAACAATTCTTGTTTAACAGTTGATAACAACTATTTAAAAATGAATATAGAGTTGCAAGTCAGAGATGTCCATCGCGGCTGAAACTCTGCCGCTGCCGCGCCGCGGCATTAGAAAAAAAAGTTACCGCGCCGCGATGAGTAATAAACTTGCCGCTGCCACGATGGTTTTCAAAAAAGTGTTTCGATTTTCACTGCTGCAACTGTATTGGACCAGAAACATTGGTACTAGTCCATCAGATTCATTCAGTCTCGGGGTGTTTCATTTGTAAACAATGAAATTCTATTAAATTCATGCAGTTTTTCAATGCCCTCGAAAAAAAATGCTGCCGCTGCCACGATGAGCTTTTAAAAACTCTGCCGCTGCCGCGATGAGTTTTTAAGAAACCTGCTGCTGCCATGGACATCTCTGTTGCAAGTGAACAATTCTTTAGATGATTATTTAAAGTAATTTAATATAATTGACAATTGTTGAAATATTTTTCGAATGGAAACAAATGAATTCGATAAATAAAACTCATTTGAAATAAAATATTGAGAAAAATTCATATTAGTTTTTTCAAAATAACGTTTAATACTATAGAACTATTATTAAACAAACAATATCTAAAGATTTTAATTCAATATCAATTAATCGATTATTCATTTATTCATTCAAGAATTAAAATCATTCCTCTATCTATTTGACTATTTTTAGTTTTTTAAACCTTTATGATTAGGAACAATAGAATAGGTTTTTTTTTCTTTTTATTTCGAATTTATATTTATCTATTTAAATATAATTCGAGATTTTTTTGACAATTTCTCACTTAAGATAATTCAATTATTTTCATAGTTTTAATATGAGAAAAATATTGAAATACTCTTTGAAATAATTATCAATATCACAGGCGTTTGTTTAACATGAAACAGTTCAAACTTTTATTTTGACACTTAAATTATTCTTGTTAAGAGAAATATTATTTCGAAATGAATATTTATTTATAAATATGTCTAAAAAGACATTTTCTAATAATATATTCAATGTTAAATAAAAAGGTAATAATTATTGAAATGAATTAATTATATATTAATATGAATGTTAGTTTTATTTATCTTCAATAATAGAATCCTATTTCAAGATACAAACATAAAACCAGACAAAAAAAAACTGATCTTGTTTTTTTTTTATTAAGAAGATTTTATCTTGTATAAATAATTAAATTCGATTGGAATAATAATAATATTTATTATGGTTTATATTGTTTAACAAGATGTTGAGAAAATGAATGAATATTTTGTGCACCTCGAACTTCATCATCAAGTAATGGTAATTTAATAACATTAAAATCTTCATAAAGATCATCAATCTATATATATTTAAAATAAATAATATTATTATTAGAATTCTATTAATTCATATTCAAACCTGTTCAATATATTTTTGTTGAAGACGCATTCTTGATGCACATCGTTTACATGAATTTGGATTTTCTCCTGGTGTTGGAAATAAAACTTGATTAACAATAATTGAATGAGTATCAATACGACATTTAGCTAATTCTTGAACTAATCTTTCCGTTTCATATAATGATAAAAATTCTGGTATACATACACAAATAAATGTTGTTAAATTCTTTAAAAAAAAACAAAAAAACAAGACATTAGATCATTTGAAAATTTTTTAATTAAAAAACTAAAAAGACGAACCGGATTTTGGAATTGTTCCATAACTTGACGAATAACAGCTAAAGTTTCTTCTAATTTATTCGACATTAATTCTGATATCATATTATCCATTCCAAACATTGATGAAATCTTTTAAAATACAAAATTTGTTTCTTCTTGTGTTAAAATATATAATTTACCTGTGTAAGAATAGGTCCAACTTGATTTTTAAGTCTTAAAATTTTATCAAGTCCTTTTTCAATAGCTGAAGGAAATGAAAGTAAACGTAATGTATGACCTGTTGGTGCTGTATCAAATACAACAACACTAAAATTCATATTTTTAACTAATCTAAAAAAAAATTTGTTTTCATTTTCAAATCTTTGTTAATTTTTTTAAAAAGAATATTACTTCATAACTTCGGAAAAACTAACAGCTTCATCAATACCAGGAAATGATGAAAGCATTTCTTGAAACATTGAACGACCAACTGTCCATAATTCTTAATTAATTAATATATAATGTAAAATAAATAAAATAAATAAAAATAAAATATTCTTACCACTTTCTTCATTATCGTCAGGTAATTCACTAATTCCACCTGATGGATCAATTTCCTAATTTTATTTTATTTTATTTAAATAAATAAATAAATAAATAAATAAAGTGACTAACCATTGCATAAAGATTTTCATATCCATTAACTCTTGTTGGTTTTTTTGTAAATTTTTGGTTAAATGCATCAGATATATTATGAGCTGGATCAGTACTTAATATTAATACTGTTTCACGTACTTTAGATAATAGTGAAGCTAAACTACAACTATATATACACAAATAAAATCAATTTTAATTTAAAAAAAAATGCAAAAAAAAGATAGAAAAAAACCTGCAAGTTGTTTTTCCAACACCACCTTTTCCTCCAACAAATATCCATTTAAGACTTTTTTGATCAACTATATCGCGAAGACTTGCTTCAGCAATATTAGGCACTATTGATAACGACGACGACATTCAACTACTAACTCTATTTATATTTAATCATCATTGCATTGGACTCATCTTATTACCTTTCAAACTTCGACAACACTATCAAGAACATATTATACTGACCTCTATCGATTTTTTTCCATCGAAACAAAAACAAAATATTCGTTTAAAGAAAGAAAAAATAAATTGATTCTTTAACGAGTTTTTTATGAATTATATTTTATCCGATAGATGTAAATTAATCAAACTAATCAAAAGCAAAATTAATTGATATTGATAAATAAATAATGACAAATATTAATTAAACACAATTAGAGTTTATTCAATAAAATAAAGATTTAAATCAAGAAACAATATGAAAATAATCATAAGATGAAAAGAGAAACATTTTTATTTCCTAAGCGAGATGTTAACAATAACAAACAAGAAAATCGAAAGATTTTTCTCTCTAAATAATTATCGAAGATAATGAAACATATAAATTGTTTTGCCTTGTTATAATGTACTTTTTATTCTATTAATATAAATCATGCAAAAGTTTTTTCACTTAGTTATTCTCTAAGTTCGATACTCAATAGAATTATTCGAATATAAATAATGCTTTTAAACATATTAAGGGGTGTGGATGTGGGTTTTCTACTCTGCCACACCCACACCCAAATCTAATCTGTGTGAATTCTATCAAGATGATATTCAATAATTATAACTTAATTTCTATTGAGATATGTCTGTTTTGACAATGTCCACTACACAAATCGGTACTACCAACTTTTTCTACATAGTTATTCATTAATGAGTGGGGAAGAGCAACGATACTACCGTTCTATTAATTAGTTTTTCGTTCATAATGAAAATAAGTTCATTATTTGGCTTGAAAAGGCTCTAATACATAAAGAATACGAACAAACGTAAAATGCTTGTTGAAACTCACTCACTTAAGACGATTTTTTATTTACTAGAAGTAATATATGATATTTAAAGTTGATTATTTTATTTTGATCAAAAACAATTAAACAAATATTCTCCTTTTCAAATTATTTACTAGATAAACAATACAATTACAGAATGTTCTCTTATGTGTAAAATTAATCAATAAGATATATAGAAAGCTGACGTAAAAACTAGAAACTCTCTTGTGTAAAAATAAAACTCTTCAAACAGATTCTGTCGATATAGACAAATTTCATGTATGTAGCACAAATGATATAGATTTTTGATATTCATCTCAAGTATTTCATTTTCAATTAGTTTATATTTTCATCTTTTGTATAAATCTAGCCGTATGGTTGCTTTGATTTATACAAATAGTTAGTTACAAGTAATAAGGATTCATGATACTTCACACTTCATGGGAAAAAAGACGATGTTTTATAGTCTTATTTATTTTCATCGAAAATGTCAGAAGAGACATACACTTCAGGTTGAATAATATCTTTTGTTTTTGTATTATTCGAAAAGGCAGTAGATGCAATAGTCTAAATTTACTTTTTAAAATAAATATTAAAGTGTTACTTTAAAGTTCAAAAGATAAAGTTAATATATTTTGCTTTAAACCTTAATCTTTAAAAAAACAAAGTTAAAGTCGATTTTTTCATCAACTAAGGTCTCCTTCATGAAAATAACAAATCTTCATAAAACTAGGTCAGACGTTTTTCGAATCGAAGAATCTTAATTGACAATGATTTTCCGAAATTTTAGAGTTCCATCGTTCTAGGTCTGATAACTTCACATTGTAACACAGTTCGTCAAATTTTCATAAAAATTATTATTTTCGGAAAATAAGTCTTCTTTGGTCGAAAATCAAATTTCAAGATTTCGAGAAAAACAAATCTAAATGTAGATTGCTTAGTGCAAAAACCTTTAGTCAAATTTCTTAAAAGAAACGTTGTCTTCACAAAATAAGCTTTTTTTATGAAAAAAAACTACTTGAGCTTTATTTATTTTTAAGTTAGTGATATCTCGATTCTGCAACTATTCAAAAAAAAACAATCATATATCCGATTTCGAAATGACCAATAGGTCAAAATAAGGAAAATATACTCTCTTATGCATCATGTTTTCCATCACTGAGACAATATGTATTATAACTATTTTAACTCATTTTCACACTAATTATAATCCAAAATTTTCACGTAAATATGATGGATACAACTTTTTTCATCTATACAAAGAGGACAATTAGTAAGTCTTTTTTTTAAGGAATTATATAGGAAAATCAAGCAGCTTTATTGATAAAACAAGAATTATTCACAATTAAACTTACTAAATTCGACAAATATCAATGTTCAAAAGATAATGTGGGTGTGGGTGTGGGTGTGGGTGGGGTGTGGGTGTGGGTGTGGGTGTGGGTGTGAGTGTGGGTGTGGGTGTCGGTGTGGCTGTCATCGGAGAGAACACTCCACACCCACACCCACACCCACACCCACACTCACCCACACCCACACTCACCCACACCCACACCCACACCCACCTACCCACACTCACACCCACACCCACACACCCACACCCACCCCATCGGTGAGATGCTTTTTTAATGTTTCTTGCTTATAACGATTGTCCACAGTTTCCGACAATATTTTTCTCTCAACTTCATCTTTAATTACTGTTCCAACATGTTCAGCGACATTCAGATCAGGTGAATTGCCAGGCCATGTGTCATTACCCCAAAAAGTGATATCATTCTCTTTAAGCAAATGTTGAGTCATATTTGCACGCATGCATGGCGCTTTGTCATGGACAAATATCACTTGATCACGATCGATTACATTTTCTTCATCCTCGAGAAATGGAAACACATGCTGCATCAAAATAACGTCACGGAAATATTGACCAGTCCAAGATTCACCCTTCTCTTTCATTACCCAATGTAGCTTTTTTGCTGTGAAAACGATAAAAATACCGATACATATTTGATTTTTTACCACCTCGCGATACCTTTCATCGTCTGCAATATCTTCAATACTTCTTGCCCATACTCTATCATTTTGATAATTTGGCCTGCGAATAGTCCAAACATAAAATTCATCCGAGGGTGCAAGGTGAAGAAAATCTTCTTGAGTCCAGGCTCTTAACCAATCACAAAACCACAATCGGTCCGAAATATGGGTTTCTGTTTTTAAAGGTTTTGGAATAACATGAAATGGTTTCAATCCATCTCTATGACGGTAATTATCGATTGTTTTTCGTGTAACATACTATTTGTGTTTTGCCGCAATCTCTTTGACTAAAACATAAGAACTTCTTTTTTGCTTACCAGTTGCACTGAGAATGAGATTTTGACTGGCATCTGATAATTTCAGTTTTCGACCACACTCGGAATATTCAGCAAAGCAATCATCGTACGATCTCTCCCACCACTCTGTGACAAATCGCGTACTACGATGAATTTTTTCTGCAATCCATTGGCGATTAATGAACGTTGCACCTCCATCTCGAGCCTCACGAAAAGCAATACATTTGATTCTATCGAAGATTCTTTGCTGTTCTGAATCGTAGGTACCAGCCATTTCCAATCGATTAAAATAACATCAGCCACCAAAAGAATCGATTATTTTTGTCTGTCTGCCTTATATACCACGAAATGTCTTTGTGCCGTTGCAGAGGGTCGTGCAATATTTATTCTTACACAGATAGAAAAGAAAAATACTATTTGATGAATGAATCGAAACGTGCTTCCAGAACGAAAAAATATTCAACAGAGAATAGATAATGGGTACTGCTACACACTTTCTCTCATTTTACTGGCATACCATCATTCATATTCAGAAGTGGAAGATAAAAAGGCAAGAGAATGCATAAGAATGAGACGTCATCTTATGTGCTGGGCAAAGTTAAATAATCTGCACAGTTGTACTTAAATAAATTTGTGTTTCAAAAAGCACATTTCTTACCCGAAAACTCATTATCAATACATAATCACGATGATCCTGTGCAAATTTTCAAAAATAAATTATGCTCATAATAAAAAAATTCCTAGAACCCTTATAATTTAGCATCAGAATATCCCATTTTTTCCGCGCTTTCATTTTGTATAAAATTCATCATAGTTATTGTGTAAAACCATAAAGTTACGGCTCCTGAAAGACTACTTTTGGCATCGTTTTTCCAGAGATTTGTTATGTTTGTTATAAAAAATTTTTCAGAACCCCAACAATTTAGCATCAGAATATCCCATTTTTTCCGCGCTTTCATTTGGTACAAAAATTCATTATGGTTACTATGTGTTAGTGTAGAGTTACCCCCCTGAAAAAACATTTTTACCCACCCTGTAGATAGATATCGACTGTGTACACGTATATGCCTTCACTGTCAGGAATGAGAAACGCCTTTGGAAACTTTGATATTGTACGAATTTTCCTTCAAGTAAAAATGGACATGTACAATGATGCTCAGTAACTATAGTCATTGTTCATTCTATCGAAAATTCTATACATATCTTTGAATTACTATTCGATATAATATCTATCAATCCACCTGAAGAAGCGTTCCGCAAACACAGAAACAACCGTTGTTGTGGAACGGCAATATTTCTACTCACCCCTCGTATGATAGAAATCTTTGATTTAAATAAAATAATTTTCAATTAAAATAGATATGGACATGTATAGTATCTATTACTATAGTAATTGTTTATTCTATTAGAAAATTCTGTGTGCAATAGTAAATATATAGATTATGGTATCACAATATAGTAATTCCTATGTTATGATAGAGAAAATATCTATTATTGAATTACTATTCGATATAATATCTATCAATCCACCTGAAGAAGTGTTCCGAAAACACAGAAACAACCGTTGTTGTGGAACGGCACAATTTCTACTCACCCCCATCCACGTCATGTTTTCAAAAACATTATCGAAAATGCTCTTACCCGTGCCATTCGATATTCATCTACATTAGATGCTTTTAATCAAGAACGACGTTTGATTACACTCATGTTACTTTACAACAGGTAAGTCTTCCAGATGTGAACTTTCCATACATATTTTCTAGTTTCTTTAGCTATCCTCCAAGATACATCTATACTCGAAAGAGAGAATTCTTTCAACGATACCTACCTAAAAAAGTGTCAATGGTTATCAATATGTTCGACAATGAAAAACAATTTCTAGCAGTACGATATCAAATCTTACAACAGCAGTTTCATATGCTACCACAAAAACAAATTGATTTTATCGCATGGACCAATGACACAGAGGAAGAAGAAGAAGAAGAAAAGGATATTACAATCACGACGCTGTGTTCAACCAAAGAAGCAAAATGCAAACGAAATCTTATAGTACATTTCCAGTATGAAGAGCGACTCAGAAGTTTTCCGAAGCAGCTTCATCGTATATGGCATAAAACGTTCAACGAACCAATAGTGGCAAATACTCGGCTCGTCGTTGGAACTCGCAATAATCAGAACGGAAGCAAAGAAATGGTAATCAAACATCCTAAAGCTGTGTCTCTCCGATTAGTGAAGAAACCGAAACAATAAGTTACTCGAGTGTCTCTTTTCTCTGTTTTTACCTCTTTTATCCTTAATAAACAAGCCATAATGACAATCCGCTTCTATGCCCTCAACGACAGATAAACAGTCGCCATAATCATATCACGACCAACAATCAACATACACCTAGCTATCTGAAACTCAGTCTACGATAGTCAGTCCCCCGATCAGCATTCACGCCACTTAAACAAAACACTGTAGCGAATGAAAAAAACGGCAAGTTCTTGAAATATACTAATTAACCCTATCCGCACTCCAGTCCACTTAAAAGATCGAATGTTTATTTCCTATGAAAATGACAGCATCTCCAATTGCCAGAATACACTTGAGAAACAAAATCATCAAAGCCTATTCAATGATGCCTTAGTCAGAAACTTAAACAGCCCAGATAACTCTATCCAAACTGAAAGAAGATAACTATACCATTGCTAATGAGAAAAAAAGATCGAAGCTACCTGAGGAGACCCTTAAGCAAGGTCGAAACGCGTCATAGTTTGCTTGAACTCACCGCTAAGTCAAGGATATCTGCTAATTGTTGCAGATAAAGTAATCTTCATCTTGTTGATTTCCGTAATCAGCAGAGTTGAATTACGAAGTCGAAGCTACCTGAGGAGACCCTTAAGCAAGGTCGAAACGCGTCGTAGTTTGCTTGAACTCACCCTCACACCCTCGATCGTAAGTCGCTTGGAATTATCTTATGAATTCTCACCATTTATAAGATTTCTGCGATATTACAATTATATCTTAACACTAGATTGGTGTTGGAAGTCGTCTTTGACTTTCATATCTTTCTTTTAAGTTATGATTTAATTTAATGCAGATATTTGTCTAAAATTCCGAACTTACTCGTTAAGTCCCGTAAGCAAGGACGAAATCGCGATCGTAAGTCGCTTGGAATTATCTTATGAATTCTCACCCTCTTTTTCTTGAGAGCCTCTATCGTCTCCAAAAATCCGTATTCTTTGTTATTATTATCCTTTGAAATTAAAATTTTTCATTTAAAGCAACAATTGTAGCAATAAAGATGACCACATTTCTTACATCTATAACCAAGACCACTAAAACCACCACCAAGAAAACCACGACCACATTTTTCACATTCATCACCAAGATAATCACCACCAGAATAAGAATAACCACCAGGACCAGAACTATCACCAACACTACCAGTATAACCATCATAAAGAACATCACCATAACAACCACGATCACGAATACAATTGCTATCACAACGATTATTGCAACCAGAATACTGACACACGTAATGCTCCTTTTTTGGTACTGCCGAAGTATTTTTCTGAGTCGTGTCTAAATACAGAAATGAAGAAAACTGATGCGATTAATATTAATCAATGATTAAAAGATTAAAAATTACAATCGTAGAATTTAGTTATAGTTAAATGGAAGACTAACTGTCATCACTTACACACATTTAACTAATAAATGATTAAGAAAAGATTGCATGAATAGCATAGTAGATTGATACCGGAAGAAAGTCATTGGAAGCGTTTCGTCAAATATAGAGATACATCAAAGTCTGATCATTCATCATAGTTTTCATTATTAAGTGAATATGATCTATTCGTCAGTGTGACTATATACTAGTTAAATCATTTTTTATTGGTCATCACAATCACTCATGAATTGCGGCTCTTTCTGTTTCCCTCACAGACAAAAATAGATTCGGAGATCATACTAAAAATTGTGAATTTGTTCATGTAATATTTAAAAAATTTCTGCAAAACGTGCACATAAAACATCTCGATCGTATGATTTTCTCATACATACTCAAGATAGTTTCAGAGGAATGAAGGAGAACTTATTCGGTGGCGACTCTTTTTTAATTATTGGTGCTGTTGAAACTGAAGCAGATGATGATTGTTTCACTCCTTCAATGATAGAAAAAGTAAGCTAATTATTTTCTCAAATAAACTTCTTCTATCCAAGATTTTAAAAATAACAACTTCTATCACCAACTACAGTGAATTTATGAGAAAGTGTACCTGTGCTGTTTGTTGGTGACAGCTTTTTATCACCAATTTTACCTTCTAAGAATCGATTCATTTCTTTTGGCGTACTGTGTCTGATAAAAAAACGGCTCAATGATACGAATGTTTTCGATTGTAGAAAAAAGTCTGTAGTGAGTATTGCTTTCTTCACACTGTATGTTTGAAAATGTAAGCTGCTCGAACGTATATAAGTTCTCATTTTTATTTCTTTTTCTCTTTGTTACTGCTGATAAGATGATACATACGTTCGGAAGAAGATAACGGTCGTCACGTTGTCGACGTGCTGTTGACTTCGCAACAGCACAACAATAACAAAATCAGTAGTTACTTTTGGAGGAGACGACATTATCCCATCATGAATACTTAAGAATTTTCGGAGGGGATGACTAATTGCTTTTTATTTAGTGTATTGAGCAAGTCATAAAGGAATTACTTGTTGGTTTCATTTGAATTGTACAGCAGTAATTTGCTGAACCTAATTAGTGACATCATTCATATAAAACTAATTATTTTATTTAGTATTTGAGAATGCTCTATTAAAGTAGTATAAATTCGGTATATTTTTTTTCCATAAATAATCTATTACATTTCGATAAAGTCACACCATAGAAGACATGATAGCAACAATTATTCATAGTATTAATGTTATCGTTACTGTTTTTTATATTTTGGAATTTTTTTATTAATATCTTAAGTAGTAGCTCAAGTAACTCAGATGTTACTGGAACTTCTTCAAATTCTTATATGATTTGGAGGGTTTTGATATATGTAATATTATAGATTCTAAACATACCTGATGATTTGACTGTGTAAGCAGCAGTCGAAACACGTGTCGTGTGATGCTTTGAATCTATTCACACATAATTCTTATATGATATTCTTCTATCGTTTAAAGAATTATTACATTTTGTCTTTACTTCTTCAAATTCTTATATGATTTGGAGGGTTTTGATATATATGTAATATTATAGATTCTAAACATACCTAATGATTTGACTGTGTAAGCAGCAATCGAAACGCGTCGTATGATGCTTTGAATCTTATATTTCTCTATAAACTTACCCTCACCCTCACCCACCCTCAGCCACCCTCACCCTCATTTAACTCTTCCTCTTCTTGAAGCCCTGTTTGAATTTCGGTAAGAAACTCTGTTCGGAATTTTTGATTATTTTGATTAGCTGGTACCTTGTTGACAAGATAAATCAACGAGTCAGGTGGGAATTTATAAGCTTTGTAAAGAGCTCTAAAAGCAATAAGATCATTAGATTGGACTCTTCCACCGATATGTGCTGACTATACAAAAATGACGATCGAATATGGACACTGCTGAAATGCTTTGATGATCTCTTGCTTGTTTTTATCAATTCGATCCTGCTTCCGTTCGATCAAGCCTGGAATGTTGAAGATCAAAAGATCAACACCATCCACAGTAATTTCATGATGCTCTGTTTCCAATGTCACCGCTTTAGCAGAAAACTCGCTTGCAAACTGTGAATTGTCGATCAGAATATTGCAAAGAAAACTTTTACCCGATCCGGCATTACCTACAATGATAATGCCACACTTGCCTCGTGTATGTTGAGAACCACTTGTAGCCATTGTTTCAAGAAATTGATTTGTGTGAAACTGAAAAAAAAACGTGAAAATATGAAATCAATTCTAATGTTTATAGCTGACAAATATCAGAATGATCGCACTCTTTTCCAATAAGACTGATCAGAAAGATGTACCAAAACGATAAATGGATTTTTAACTAATACTTTCTCTGGATGTGTGAGGTGTAAGTTTCAAATGAGGATACTGAAAAGAACTTATCACTCTCTCCCCACGCCCGTACATCCATACCTCACCTTGGATACGATACGTAGGAGAACCTCAATCGCGATGATACAAAAAAAAAGAAAAAACAATGTATACATCGTACAAGGTATCAAGTTTCAACAAAAGAAAAACAATAATAAGAGATAAAACAGTTAGTCTTTGTATATCAACAATAATATAATCCTTTTTATACATATTTTTTTTATCAAAGAAAAGCCATTGAATTCACCAAAGACTAGTGATCAAATTATCATTAATTACAAATATATATCAGATATATTAATAGAATTCATTTATCTTTCTAGAATTTGAGATAGGATTTCAATGTAATTTCATTTTGATTCAAAATTTACCTGACGAGTCCCTTAAACAAGGA
>CAJNOP010001101.1:0-23016 GCA_905250075.1 Rotaria sp. Silwood1
GGGTGTGGGGTGTAGATGATATAAAATCTCATCCACACCCACACCCAAAACTTTATTATTGAAAAATATTTCTTCATTTAACTAAACAATTCCAAGAGAATACATTTCGACAAAATCTTTTAATCTATTCACCCATATTAGTCTATTTTATTTTTGATAAAGAACGTGATTGTATGAATTTATTTCTAGCTGTATTTTAATTTTGCCTAGGAAAAATTGAAATTTCAATTCTACCCAGGCAAAATTGAAATTTCAATTCTACCCAGGCAAAATTGAAATTTCAATTCTGCCCAAGCAATGTCTAGGCAAATATAAAATTTACCTGAATTTCAATTTTGGCAACAACATATATATGGAGATATTGCTAATTGAATTCATCTCACTGTACATGGATATGTAGATTAAAGCTTAACTGCTATCTTCTTTTAATTATCGTGGTCAAAAGACAGAAAAAATAACTTTTTCAAGTATATAAATGAGTGATTTTTCAATGCAAAATCATTCATTTACATGAATCATCTAATAAGTCGTTTTTTTCTTTTTTAGAATACCATCAACGACTCAACATCAAGCAATTCAACAACAAATAATACAATGATAAAAAATGTATGCATCAATCTTAGTTTTTTTTAGTTTTTTTTCTTTAAATTATTATAAGTCACCAAGATCAATAGGTTAGCTATATGCATCCTGTTGATTTTTTTGAACATGTATTTGTTTTTCTTTTTCTTTTAGCCATTATCGTCCGTCTTCAATAGTAATTTTTTCTTTTTTCTTTTTTTGAGTATGAGGGTAGAGGAGACTAAGACAAATTAATGTTAGTAAGAGCGTGGGTGAGTTCTGTCCGTTGAGATTAGGGTTACTTTCTACAAAGGACTTCCGAGCAGTCCCTAAAAGCCTGACCAGGAACTGTTCTGGTGCCCCTAACAACACGATCGGGCTTTTACGCTCACTGCCACGTGTTACCGTGCGGGTGCATGTGGCCGACGTGAGTCTTCCAGCGAGTGTATGAGCTTTGTGCTCTCTACGGCACCACCAGGATGGTTCCTGACCGTGCGCGCGAATAGCACAGAAAAGAAAAAACAGCTCGTTTCAAACAATCAACGTGAATTTATTTCGAAGAGACAGAAAAGGAAAGAAAAAATCACTCACTATGATTTTATTCGATATCAAAACGTCGAACACGATTGTTCCCAAAATCGGCAACATAGAGATTGCCATGTCGATCGCAGGACAAACCAATAGGATAGTTGAACTAATTCGTTCCTTTTCCTTCATCATTTCTACCCACAATGACAGTGCCTTGTTTCGCTCCTTTAGGCCAACGCATCACTCGATGATTTCCATGATCTGCCACATACATGGTACCCAACGTATCGACGAACAGTCCTTCAGGAGTCAACAATTGCGTCAGAGCATCCCCTTCACCTTGACTTCCAGCAACGATAATTCCTTGTTTTGCATCTTTATTCCATTTCATTACTCGTTCATTTTTGCGGTCTGACACGTAGACAGACTGTTCTTGATCGACAAAGATGTAGGTCGGAGAATTGAGTTGATTGAGACCATCACCATTGCCATTGCCACCAGCAACGAGAGTTCCTTTCTTGTCTCCTATTTTATATCGTCTAACTTCATCTTTGCCGACGTCAGAGATGTAGAGATATCTCTGATGATCCAGGAACAATCCCCAACAATCGATATTGTCGATGAGAATTTCTCCTTGAGTTGCGCCACTACGCCGAGACCATCGTACAACTCGTCGATTCCCTAGATCACAAATAATGAGACTATCCGTCTTTTTATCGAATAACACGTCAGTTGGACAATACAATTGATCCAATCGATTTCCGTCACCATTTCCACCAGCTACAACTTGTTGATTCGTATCACCTATCTTCCATTGGATGATACGAGCATTTTGATGGTCAGCAATGATTATCGTTTGATCATCATCAACGAAGAAACCATAAGGAGAGAATAGTTGATTAGTGGCCTTGCCTCCTCCTTGACTACCAGCAACAGTTACTCCATTTTTTTTCCGTCGAGCATTGATTGGCATATTAGGAATCACTACAATGAACGAAAAAAGAAAATAAATCCTCATTGATATCAAATAGACAATGCTAATTGTGTCAATATTCTCTCTAGGAATCTCGATATAGTAGTGATTTTCAATCAGAAAAACGAAAAATCTATCATAAAATATGTTTATTAATCAGAATTCAAGAAGACAGGAAAGTTCCTTCTGTGAATGAAATATAGTGAAATCCTTGATTTCATTACATCATATGTTGTTAGAATAGACATTTCCTGTTAAAATTATTTGAGGGTTTGAGTTTTATAAGTATTGTTTGGCACATATGATGTTAATTAAAGAATATTAAGATGCAATATCTAAGTCATAATTATGATGGGAAAAAAGAGTGAAGATTATTATAAGTAGCATATTTACATTCTTCACTAATAAATGAATAGACTTAAATCTATTTTTTTGTTTAGGTGGATGACAAGAAAATCAAGAATTCATCGTATTAATTTATTAGCTATTTTATTTCTAGTATACGAGTTCTATATAAGTATTATAACATCTCGAGAGTGTGGATGTAAATCAGCTTCAGTTGAATATTCCAGACTAAATAAAGATTGTACAACTCGAACGATAAATTATAAGTTACAATATCACTTTACATTTAGATAAATTATCAAAGTTTGAATATGAAAAAGCTTTCGTTTTACAAGTCTAAGGAGTCATGCAAAAATCTCTTTCTAGATTGGAAAATGTAATTCTTAATAAAAACGAATTCAAAGAACATTATGTAAACTACTTTTCTCTATGTAAAAAAGTATTTGACTTTGTTCTTCGAAGGCATATCACCAATCATTGTTTAAAATGAATATTTTTAATGGCACTTTCATACGATTGCATAAGTTGAAAATTAGGAAAAGTGTCTCAATATCTTTTATCAAAAATTGTGTAATCTTTCTCATTTGAACACAATGCATGTCATTTTTAGATAATAATGTAAAATTTTTGCATTTCTTCTATATCTTTCCTATTTATAAACTTGATTCGATTTCATTTGCAGCAATTGCAATAAATCAATGAAGTCTAATTACCAATGACAACGATATCTTAGATATTCTAGAAATTATTATAAATTTACGTTAGACTATTCTTATTGATATATTAAATTAAATTTACTTATGCTTGTGCTTTTACAGGAGAGATATTACAAAATACTTTTAATATTACCTGGATTCGTACGCATCTAATTATAGAGTTTTCATCATAAAATATTATTCAAAAGAACAAATAAAACCCTGCGTATAATGATTAATATTTTTCATTGATGTACAGAAGAAAAAGATGAAAAAACCAATGTTTTCGAAGCTATGACAGATTTCTATTATCAATAAGATATAGAAAGATAATTTTTCATGCTAAAACTTAGTCAGTTCTAATATATAATAATGCACTATTAGAGAGAGTATTACAAAATATCTTAAATGTTTGCTATTTAAGTATGAGTATGGCTGTAGTTCTAATAAATGGATCACCACACCGACACCCACAAGAATACACATGAAAGAAAAGAAAAACAGTTTAGCGAATTTCCGTTTTTAGTATCTTTTCGAGAGGACACTGTATTAGAGACCAACTGATGGATCTTTATAAAAATAATACTTAAAAACCAAATATTTATTGGTACATTCTTTCTTACTTTTTATGTCGTAAAATGTCCTTTTTCAACTAACAAAATTTCATTATCTACGTTATATGAGCTCACATATAAATATCTCAGCATTCATTTGAACGAATCAGTATTCTTTTGAACATAACGAATTCCTAATTTCATGATATATAATAAAGCATGGAATAAAAAATAATTTAACTAACTTGAAAGCAATAAAGAATTAAATGACTGAAAATTCGTTATGAAACAATTTCTATCATCTGTACGAACTTAAATGAAACTTGTATTTTCGTATTTATGATTGTTCTATTTATGCTGATAAATATTCTACACTATAAATTGTAATGTGTATTTTGATTTCGATGAAGAATTTTACACAAAGAATGATTTCTGAAAAAATAAGAATTGATATAGTTATGGATTCATTGTAAGAAAGAAAGGTTATTGTTTTGATTCTTTACGACATAAAGTATCTAACAATAAATTGACTAATGATAATAACTCTAAAATAGAGAGATAAAGCTTTGTTTTGTTGAAACACATGTAGTGATTTATGACATGTTCTATGACAATACATCTAGTTTTTATTTATGTTCTATTTCCTTTGCCTATTTTCATCGATTCATGTTTGCATTAATTATACTAATATGAACATGATGATTCAAAAAACAAAGAAAGAACTCTTAATACATTGAAATTGCTTTTATAATATACAAAAATTATAGAAAACAATTATTGCATAAATCTCTGAAAAGATGGAAGTAGATGTGAATTAAAAATTATTCAGAGTTATATCTTCAAGGTAGTTTATTCGTTTAACGTAAGATTCTTTACTCCAAAAAATACATTTCACTCTAAGAACGGATTATCTATTATTTATTATAGAAGTTTTTCCACTGTGCTTTTATATGTTCCTTCAAATCTGAAGATAATGTTTACTCTATTCAATTTATTGAAAGACGTATATGATTCATTAAAATGAAATACAAAATTACCAAGAAATTTCTAGCTGGAAGGTACTTTTCTTCAAGTTCTAAATGAAAACAATAGATAAAAGAGAGCAACAATATAACTAACTCTAATTTAATTAAAAGAAAGGGGTCTTTTTTTGTTTAATAACAAATTTTCCTATATACCACTAAGAATGGTAAGCCTGTGAATGTTTCTTCGCTGTTCATCCTCACATCCACAGTCCACAAGTGACTATATTGAAGTACTTGATGTTCATGGATACTAACTATGTGAAGATAACATCCACAAAGAACATTTTTTTGTTTTTATCTTAGGTGAATGTGATAAGTTCTAAATCAAGTTACTGTTTAATGTTTCTCGCTTGAATACAATAGATACTCCTAAAATAATAAAGAAAAATGAATTTTTGCAAGAAAAATACATCATTTAACATCCTAACATGTAAACTAAATTGACACGAAAGTTAATCATTTTCGTCGAACTATTTAAATTATTTACGTAACTTCAAAACACTAATCTTGAACTTATACATTGATATGTAGCTATATTTATTTGGAAGAAAAATAAAACATAACGAATGAAACTATTTCGATTCTTAATATATTAAATAAAAATCTCTCTCAAGGTATATGTCTGTAATATTATAGTGTGTAAATTATAAGGTTCATACAACATTATTTGAGAGATTCTGTCAACTTTCTAAATAGTTCCTACTATCGCTTACTTTTAAAAAAGAAGCAATAGAAAATATTTTCAAGTATAGTTAAATAAGCCAATGTTAACGAGAAAATCTTGTAATATCTATCTTTAGAACGAATGTATTTCTTTTCCAACTGTATAGCTAAGACCTCGGTATAGAGATAACAACAGAGAGCGAACATGTATGCAATGAAATATCGAGCTCTAGAGTCGAACGCATGCAATCTTCACTTCACTTGGTAACACTATTAAATCTGTATATTCAATAAACTAGTTATACTTTGTATTTTAACTTCGATTGATTCTTGATAAACAATCTTTCTAAAGAATTTCTTAAAGCTTTCAATTCAATGTTTTGAACATCTACTAGAATAGTTACAAATGAAATATAAATATCACTTACATCGTGACGGCAAATTTATTGTTGAGAAGGCTTGTCCCATAGTATCACCATCATCTTTGGATGCAACATGTGGCTCTACAGCAGATGGACTTGGCAGTTGCTTAGAGATCATTGATTACAGTTTTTATTCTAGAAAAAACTATTGATATTTTTCAAACTCACTAAGTCAGATATAGAAAGGTATTGCTCCACAATATGATAATTACATCGTATAGATTGATGGTTATGCATTAAATTCTTGGAGAGTTTATAGCATTCCGAGTTTAGTTTTATAAATATACTAATTTAAATCGAACTAAAAACGTATATTGTAGATATATAGCATACCGATACTCTCGATTATCTTAGTTCGAATAATATGAGGCTTGAGTACACGTGTGTGCGTGAATGCTTTGAGAGATGATTCTTACTTGCACTCATATCCAAATAGTAAAAGGACTATGGATAAAACGTTATGATGTCACGTCTGTGAAAATCGACTTGTGGAAAAGATTCGCCTTGGTATTTTCCCTTTTTTCATTAAAAAAAGTTTTGAACAGCTAGAAAATTGAATAAAAAAAATTAGAAATCAATATCGGAGAACCTACGATACACAACTTGATGCATCTTCATCTTCTCTATCGAATGGTGACAACCAAATACTCGATCTCACTTTTATCAAGAATTATTTAAAAGCTAATCGATAACATGCAAAGAATCATTATACATGAGAACAACATAGATTCTAATAAAGATTTTATTACTCTCATATTAATTGAAGTATGATTCAATGGTGTACAAAGATAGATTTCTCCCTTTTTTATTAGATTGTGTAGAAAGATGGCCACTTTGAACCTATGACATGCTATTAAAATATCATGGTTATTAGTTTTTCATTTTCATTTTAATCGATTAAAATAAAATGTGTAAGTTTTTGTTATGTACTTCACATGTAATATAAATGCTCTGCAAAATAAGGAATAATTTGTGCGAACATTTTCGGTTTAAATCTTTGACTTAATGGTGTTTATATTTTCGTCCAATGTATGAAATGAATAAAGAATCTACATGAGATTAATTCTTCTAATAATGATAACATTGAAAGAAATCAGATTATCTGAAAGAAAAAACAAGCGATCTTATCTATTCATATTTATAGAAGATCATAAAAACATTTGTCATTACTTTCGAACAATTAAAATATGTTATTCGAGTGAAAAGAAAAGAAGGCTTAATGCAGACAACGATCATGACATCTCTTTTTTTTGTTTTACTGTAGCCCATACAAATCAATGTTATTTTCTTGTTTCAAAATTTTGTTGCGCTTTAAGTCCTATTGTTATTAAAAGAAATAAGCTTGCTTTAAGCACACAATAACGATTACAACATCTGTGCAAAGAAATTCTGAATAGACTATGGATGCATGAATCTGTTAAGACATAGTCTTTGCTCGAATTATACTTTCCAATGAGTGATGATTTTTATTGATACATAATATATCTACTTTATAAAATTAACATGTAGAATCTATTATTCTGCACTCGATTAATTTTTCATTTTTGTCTCAATTACTTTTTAAAACAAGGAAAGAACACTTCAGAAAATAGCTATCTTATGTAATGTATTTATTAGATGAAAGAAGATTAATTTGAAAACAAATATCTTCGTCTGTTTTCATCACATCGAAACAATTGTTTTAGGTAATAATTAACCATTCAATTTTCGACGAAACTGCGAATGTCTTTTAACAAAAACTTTCTTTACATTTTTGATACACAGAATAAAGAATAACTTAAAAATATATAATTTTTCAATTTGTTATTGATGAGGGTGAGTTGTTTATTTTTTTTCTAAGAAAAAAATCTTGTTCAAATCTTCTAAAACATACATATTACCATTCAGTATAATAATACTATCATAAAACGAGTTTTCATCTTATATTGATAAGAATTATTCACTTTTGAAAAAAAATAACTTGTTACATTATACAACATGATTCTAAATTATGAATAGTAACTCACAGAATATCAAAAGTTTTATAATGAAATATCGTGAAAAAGACTCATTGAGTAAGTAGTATATCTTCCGACCATTAACTGTTACGACCCGATCAAATAGATGATGAGAACCGATACGTTGATGTAAATAACATGAGTTTCCACAAAAAAAAGATCATTAACATATTTCTTTCAGAAGTCTTAGCCATTGGAGAACCTATATCATTCTTAGTTAACTTTATGAGTTCTTTAATTAACTCGATGACTTCCTTAATGATAGTGTCTGTGACTCTAACTTGACTATTTATACATGAAACAAACACTATTGTATAAATGAAATATTTTCGTATCGTATTTATAGAATAATCACACAAGAAAAGAGTATATTTTTACAAATAGAGTTGTCATGAATGATAAGAATAACACCATATTGAGAAATACATTTGGAAAGTAACGTATATTCTTAATTTATTTAGATATACACAAAAATTCATAATTTGTTGAGATGAACTGCTTAAATTTTTTCATTTGTTTTTTCTATCGAAGCTGATCTAAAACGTACCTTATGAGTAGTACATTTTTATGTGAATGGATTTTAAAGAAAATCTTGATCTGAGAGGTTTAGTTTCACAAAAAATTTGTTTACCTAGCAATAGACTATTGGATGTTAGTTTGAACTGTGCGATAGAATGTGAAAGAAACACCAATTAATTGCATTTGTTTCATTTTCGTCTTCTTGAAATATCGTCGCACTCAAACTGACTCTTACTCTTAGTATATTACTGCTATTAAGTTAAAATTTGAGCAAGACTTGTGCCATTACTTCACAAATAGAAAAGAAGTTTTAAGTTACTCTTTTCTTTTCTAAGAGTAATGAAAAATAGTATTTTGAAGAAAAAGTTATCATAAGATACTTTGAATTTTTCTAATTAATTTTCATCAGCCTGTTTTTTCTCTTCAATTTATCGTGCCTCATTTAACTATTTATTTCATGGAATGAGCGAAGATGGATCCTGTGCTACTGAGTGTACGACCATTTTTTGATAGATATGGAATTAAGCTTCTAACATGATACCCATCTGGTACAGTTATGTGATCTTTCGATAATTAGTTGAAAGTTTACAAAAACTGCTTTGTGAAAAACACTATCATCAAAATTTGAGTTTTTTCTCTCGGAATAATGAGAATACAAGCCATTCTTCTCAGAATCTGAAAAATTTTTGATCATGAGTTACATATTACTTAGCCGACTTGACTTTATTCTATTCGCACAATTATTCTGCTATTCGAATACGTCTACCATATCATGTATTTAATTAATCAATGGCTATGAAGATTGTTTAAAATATCGAGTTTCTTTCATTTTTCTCTGCATCCAGCTTATTCTCTTACTAATTTGTATGCCATCTCAAAAGAAGTTCAGATACCACTTGAACATCACAAACAGGCTTTTTCCTTATTGCTCGGGACCGTTTTGTAACAAAACGAAGTATATATTAACTGCTTTAACCATATCGAAATTTCGAAACTTTGTTAAATGTATGAGCAATACGGAATAAAATTCGATTCATTAGATACTGTATATTCTAACGACAAACTGCATTCATCTCATTCGTAGGATTCCGACATCTTTTAATGATTCTACGCAAGATAATTCATTGCATTATTTTCTTTAAAGGTTTTCGTTCGAAACTGGTATGCGGCTATTGTAGTACGTGGTATGTTTTATGATCAGTTTTTATACGTACAAGACACTCATTTGAATGGATTTAGGAAAAGTAGGTTTAGTTGATTCATCACAAATGTCATGTGTTTCTTTCTTTCTGCCTTGTTAGATAATCGTTGCCTATGCGGATAGATAGAAACCACTAACATATATAAGTAACAATTAAATTTGAATAGATTTAATACGCTTTCAAATAATTTACAAAAAGTCACGTTTTATTGCATTTATTCCTACTTTTTCTGAGTGTCTTTTTGCCCAATTTCATACGACTTTAGCCTTTCAAAAATTGACATACGCGCATCTATGACTTAGGAGTATTTCGAGCTATTTTTTCGTAGCTTATTATAATTAGATTCTCATTGTAAATTTACCTTAATGAGTCATATATCCAAATAAGAAGCATAATATATGAATTTCAGTAGATGAAGGTTATGAAGATTTATACTCTAAGATAAATAACTTCGCTATAGGTGAATGCCAATTGACTAGTTTATTTTGATGTACACACGCAAATATTCCTCATGAAAAATATTATGGCATACATGCATTTCGTGCGAAAGTGATCATTTTTTGACCTTTTGAGTTGCTATCTATAAGAAATAGGCCAATCAATAAAAACTTCATTTATGAAATCAAAATTATTATCATAAATGACTTTGTCAAATGTTTAAAAAAAATAGGTGTCCCTGGAACGTTTCTAACTGTATTTCTGATAGATTTCTAATTATTAGTGAAGATGAGAGAAATTTTTGTCGAAGGAACGAAATATAGACCTGCCACACGATGGCATGTGACACTACCAGTAATACTCATCGAGGGAATAGATTCTTCACTCAAGAATTATGTATCTTTTCTTATAAATATTTCATTGGCCATGGTAAAAAACATACAACACCTCTTACATACATTTACTTATTTTTCCTGCTGAGTGATCGCCACGAAGAATAGAATTTCGATTACTTCTCATTTATGAAAGTGAATTGACTTTTCTCCATGTAGTCTTTAATTTGAAGACAAATGAATATTTTTCAATATATGCATTTCTCTTTGGTATTGATTATTGATGTATGAAGAACAATTTTTATTCTTGACTAGTTTAAGAAATTTATTGCTTAACAAAATTCTAGTTTTGATTGTCGTGCATTTATTCGAATATGTCGGACCTCGAAATCAGGCCACCTTTTGATGGTATGATCTACTTTGACTCAGAATAACAATATTATAATAGTATGTCTCCTACAAAAAAGCTTAATGTACTTGTCGACTCTACTTTATGTGTTGATGAGGTATACCATCGAATAGAACTAATGTCTTACTGTTATTTACTATTTAAATGAAATTTCCAAATCGTTAACAGTTACAATATAAATTATCCATGAGAAAAATTTTGAGAGAAGATCAGAATGGAATCGATTGTTTTTCTATTAAAAACAACGTTTTTAAATGATACTGTTGTATTATCATTAATGGTTGATTTCATAACAAAAATAAATTTTTATTTTACTGTTCTTATTTAATTTTAAATCAATTAATGCAATGTTATAGATTAAAATTATTTTCTCGAAAATGATTAAGAAAAATCGGAATCTTACCAAACATCAGGGTTGGGCTGTAGATTAATCGGTGACACAAATGAAGATTTCAATAGAAAAAATGTCACTAAAGTCGAAAATGTTAATCACTAAAACACTTAACACTTCTTCATATTCTAAATTGAATACCTATTATTCATCGCAAAAAAACAAGCCACAAGAGTAAAGAAATACATGAGAAAAATGTTTGTAGAATAATGGAATAACTTTTTCCAGTAGATAAACGATGGCAATTTTTTTTTCTACTTCTTCTTTCCAACATACATGTGAGTTTTCTATCAGAAAAATGAAAGAACGGTGACAAAAATGGAATCTGCAAGCGAAAAAATGACACTCAGGTCAAAAGTAGTCTCTGAAAATATCATACAGTAAGCAAATGCCATTAACTTTATTCTTCCAGACTCCCTCATAGCTCTTGCTGTGAGAAAAATGAAAAAAATTAACGGAAAAATACAATAATTTATTCAATCATGTCTAATGTCCAGAAAAATGAGCTCATAAGCTGATCAATGAAAAAATTGTGTAAACTAGCACTTCTGTAGACATGTCTTTAGTGTTACTGGAAATGACCAGGAAAAATTCAAATCAACGGGAAGAACAATTAATTCAGACGAAAAGATGCTTTAAGAAAAATGAATTTTTGAGCTTATCATCGCAAAAATGATGTATCTCAGGATTCGCATAGATGAATGTTTAGTGCTAGTACTAGTGTAGAGTAATGATGTAAATCAATGAGAAGAATGATTGATTCAATAGGAAAGATGCTTCAAGAAAACTGCACTTATGAACTGATCAGTGTGGAAAGTATGTATCCTAGGACTCTCATAGATGAAACTTTAGTTTTCGTAATAGTGTGAAGGAAAAATGGAAAGAAATAGCGCAGTGAACATACATCTATACAAGTAGTAGTACACACCATTTTTCCAACGATCACCTCATAAATTCCTTTTTTGAAAGTATCTTTGCGACTGAATAAATTAATGTGCATCAGTAATTTGCACTTTTCCTTTACGTTGTCATTAACATGAAAAAGAGTTATCTATTACAAGTGATAGGATAGATCATTTATGTAGACACGAATGTATATGTGTATATGCCGGTCGTCCTATATGACCATAATGAAAAGAAAATACACTTTTGACCTGAATATCATTTTTCCGCTTGAAACAAGCATTTATCTCACCGATAGATTTGTTGTCCACTGGTGTCAAATATATATCTCAAGCTAACAAGTTAAGATTTTATCAGATCTAAAAGTATCACTCTAAATAGTAATTGATTGTTCATACAATAGTCAGTTTCAATCGAAATTAGTGAAACTTTTTCTAGTGTAACGTTCACAATTTTGTAAGCTAAAAAGTTTGAACAATGACCACAATTTCGAGTTTCTTCGTTAAAACTTGAGAGGAAGCCATTATATAACTACTGTTCTGGAAGTCGATTAAAAATCACATGGTCAAGTAACGTAAAGTTAATGAGATGATAAAATTCATATTTTTAACAATTTCTGTTTTGTTAAAGAGGCGATTAGAATCAGCTTTTTTTTCCTGGGGAGAATGTCTTTCTTGAAGATGGATGAGTGTTGGCGCAGATAAAATGCTAGATCTACATCTTCTCTTAGTCAATATAATATCATGATATGCTGAGTGAGAAAGTTTGTTTAGATGCTTGTGCACTACTTTATAACCTATCCCATCTTTGTTTATCATGAAAATTTTGTTGTAAAATTCAAAGATCTTCGTTTTCATGTTCAGGTTTTCTTATATGACTTGAACGGAATCAGTTTTCGTAGAAAGTTATTTGTCATCATTTTTACTAACGATTTTTTTATCAGACGGTCGTTGCTCTAAATTTTACTTGACAATTAAAGTATTGGTTTTATATCTGTCAAAATCTCTCTAATCAGTATTCTAATTATATGCTCACACTGTTTATGAATTTAAAATACTTTTCCTAATCTTACAAATCATCGCACGAAAGTTACTCATTAAAGTCGAATAATGAAAACCAACTATACCGAGTAATCTTCAGCGATCATAAATTCCAAATTTGACGAATGTTGTATTTATTCAATACATCTATTATTTCTTCGTCAAGACAGCATCTTATTTTTCGTTTCTACCTTGCTTTTTTGTTCTGTTCTTTTTAAATCCTTTTCAACTATACTGTTCTCAGAAGAGTTGCACATGAGACACCTATTTTCACAGTCGTACGATATATAGAAGTTAAATATGTGAGACTAAGTTCGTTATGACAACTAGACAATTTGTCTGTAATTTACATGACTAATTAATAATTTTCAATCTAATGAATAAATTTGTTTTTTTTTTAATCAAATTCATATGATTTCTCCATTAAACTACAAGAAGAAAAGGATGGATTACATATGTAAATTAATTGCTCACAGATTTTCTCATAGGTTCATGGAGTATGTACAGAGAGCTACTCTAAATAAATTGACAACTTTTTTAATTGAAATGAAAACCAAATATCCGTACAAGCCCTCTTTTCTTTTTCTTGCATTGATCGACCACACCACTGAAGACATAAATCCTTTATTTTTAATTCTGAAGTACCAAAAAAACCAAAGATGAGACAATTAAACACGATAAAAAATGCACAATTATATTTTTTTATTATTATTGTTACCATTATTTTTTTCTCTTTTTCATGTCTGTACACTAAACAACGATTCGAAGGTAGAAAGTATCAACAATAGGTTCCTGAAGAAATTTCAACTTTCATTTTTCTTTCATTCTCTTTTTCTTTGAATATGATTGCAGCTCATAAATACATTTTTTCAAATGTCTGTGTCGCTAATTCTATTAAATGAGACCGGTATGATACATAAGAACCACTTATCGCATTAAATCATATCAATAAAGTTTTTGCATTGAATGTGACCACGATTATGTTCAAAAGATCGGGGTGTGAGTATGTGGTTTGGATCAAGAAGAGATAAGAACTAACATCCACACCCACAATTTTTCCACGTTACTTCTTATGTCTAGTGAAATTGAAGTTATAGGTAGATATGGATGTTGCTTTTGTCACGCACTCATATTGTGCTCACAGCTATGGTATCTAAACGTAACAACGTTAGGATGATTTATGTACAAACATTCAGATCATTCTGAGATAATTGTCACGTCAAAGATTAACATCTTGTTGAGAATTGTTGTGAATATGTGTTTTCAAGAATGATTTCTAAACTATTCACTAGAGATGGAATTGATTAGAGTTTTTGACAACCGACTTGAACCAAACTGAGTGGACTGATGAGTGTCTTTGTAGAATAGATTATGATATTATCTTGAAAGAAGATTCATTTTCAGTCCACATCTGAAACCATACCCAATATGGAAATTTTTCTTATCATTAAGAGATACATATGTCAGTACTCACTTTTATGTAATTGATGAGATTATCTGACATACATCGATGTTCAATTTTTTTTTCTTAAGTTGCACCTCACACGTGTATGTATTCTGGAAAAACGAAACAGAACAATTATCATTGTTCCATTTTCAAGTTTTAAGACATAAAAATTCTTACTTGATTATAATAAATTGAATTTTTTTTTATCTGTCTGATAAAAATAAACCTGAAAGAAAATGAAAAATTTTTTTTATTACTCATTTTAAAATGTGTCTTTATCGTTGTTGATGTATTTGTTGTTTACTGTAACTCTTCGATTTTCAGATGAGCTTCTCTTTCTATTTCTTGTTTTATCATCTATTGCTAAACATTAGCTGATAATCCAGGTCTATAGTCAATGCAGACAGTAGCAATGATTTAGGCATATCACCAAACACAACTATTATTTTAATAAAAATTGTATCATCTCAGACATCTGGATTATCTTCTCGATGAACTGTTGTCAATCGAATATCTGGTCGAAATGAGTCGATTATATATTTCTGTTCAGTCGTTTGATCATATGAGCAAAATGTATCTTTATAAGTGAAGGAAAATTTGTAATATTGAATCATTTTGACCAAACATTAAAGCGAAAAACAATGACATATGTGTCTTGCGATCATTACTATCACCATTTAGATACAATTCGACATTATCTATGATCCGTCTACTATGTTGATCGGTCTTCAATTGATTTCACAATGCAGAGTTTCCTTGTTATCCAAATTTACATGCGTTGCTCTTGCTAATATGTGATTATTCCATTATGACACATCATTCTTCACTCAATAAAACAAGAATATCGACATGTAACATTTGCTGTCGAAAGTTTGTAACTTTTCATAAAAAATGTGCCATCGGAAGACATATCACATATGATTTAAAACGTTTTAAGTTTAGACTCCTAGATTTCGTGTCATTCCTTCATTAAAAGTGCGCCCCTCTTTAGTATATGTAACTTCACATTTGAAGTATTTTGTTTTAACTTCTATAGCTGATTATGAACTTTAATTAATTAAGTATTTAGACATTCTACGTCTTCACTCAATGTTTCAGTACCTTTTTCAAATATAATAATAGTTTCCTACAGTTCATTTCATTGAGTGTGAATGTGGGTGCAATTAGTGAAACAAAAACAGTTTACAGTCACAACCACATCCATTCAAATTAAAAGAGGGAACTAAAAGCAATGATATTATATATTATATTATATATTTTGTTAATTATTATTCTGATTCTTTTTTATCTATTAAAATAAAAAAAATCCAGTTGACTTTTCAAAATAAAAAGAATCTTCTGAAGAATTTCTAGGAGAACTTTGAAACATTTTCTATCAGAAAAGAGCTTATTTGTTTTAAATGTTTTTCAATAACTCTCCTGGAATCATTCTAACAGAAATTTATGAATCGCCAAAGTTACCAAATATTTACTTTTTTCGTATGTACCATTTTTCTTAATCAGAATAACAACAGTCTAATATTTTCAGTATGTATGTAATTTGAGTAGATCTATTCACAGGCAAAAGATATGAATGTTCGTGAATTGAACTATTCAGTATACGTCGGAAAATTTTTCTAATGCTCCAACCTTTTAGGTGTTCACTTGTTTTACAAATAGCTCACTGTGAAGGGGTTCAGATGGGGCTTCGAACATCCTGAACTCGACAGATTCTATCCCACACCCACACCTCATGTTTTTCAGGACAGTGTTAATTACCAATCAAAAATTTTTCTTCCCCAATCAATGTCATCTATAAATGGCAAACTCCTCTTATTCTTAATAAAATCGAAGCATTTCAAAACAGTCGAGGTATAAAGCAGAGTCTGAGAAATAACCGGGATTTTCTAAGGAGTATCAGAAGAGTACAAAGTATTAGAAGTAGTTCACGTTTTTTTCTTGACTATATGATACTTCATTGCTCATCAAGCGTGTAATTGAAATGAATGCCCACATGTTTCGCATATTGGATGTTCGTTTCCTCTCAAATATCCATTACATGAACATCTTTTATTACCAGCCCACATATATTTGCATGGTCCATAACCGTCGTTAACAGGTTCACTTATCAACGAATCTATCATTGCGATGATACCATTATTTGATAATGGTACAGTCTGCAACTGGAAAAATTGAGCCAATGAAAAGGTATCCATCTTTAAGAAAAAGTAGAACAAGATTAGTTAATCAAGAAAATGATGGTTTTTTGATAAACTGTGGACAAAGCTGTTCAATGTTAGAATATCTCTACAATCGACGTTCTCGCACCACAAGGTCTATTCAAGGATTTGAACATCAACAATAATAACTTACATCTATCCAATGTGCAGAAAAGCATGCATAATATATACGTACAGTAAGGGACACGCTTTTTTCTTCGTTTTTCCCCACTTCTTCATGTTGTTTCTCTCATTATTCGAGTGTCATAGAACGATATGACTCATTGTCGTCATAATATTGCAATTTATGGAGAGTATATAAGAGTAAAGAACAGAAAAAGAAAAAGGATTCGATAAAGTAGAATGAAGCATCATACATCTCCATTGACGTCAATATTCTTTTTCTTATTCATCAAATCCACAGTGCACATGACCTTGTATTAGTTTGCAACTTATTCTCATCAAGCGATAAGTTACTCTTTTACTTATACAAAAACAATTGAAATCTATATTTAATCGACATACTCTTTCTTTCTCTGTTTTTTTTTCTTCTTCATGCAGTTTCATGTAAGGAAGATGCTGTCCGTTAATACTATTTTTTTAGCTATTCAAGTATTGGTGTGTCTATTGATTTGAGGAAGGATTTTCATATAATAATATCATATTGATTCAAATGATCAGCGTCATGAGAAAACACAAAATAACTGTTTATTTTGAAGCGGTTTATTTTTATTCCTACTCTCACTTTCTCCTTATTACGAAAATCTTACATTATGAAATATTCTTTTTAACTTAGTGTGATTCTCGCATAGAAGTAACACGAAATGTGAGTTTTTATTCAGACAAGTATATAATATTTAAATCTTAACAGGTAGAAAATGAAAGTATATCGATAATTATAGTGTCAAAATTTTTCAATACATATTTACATACGTGAGCGACCAGTAAGAATGGAAGAATGATTCCTGCCAACTAACAAAGATATTCAAATGTTCTCATAATAAAAGGAAATTCCTAGGAAAACAGCAATCACCTATTTATTATTTATACATCAGATAATGAATCATCAAACACAAGATGTCAAGTGGTATTTGTTTAACGTTAGAAAAATTCGAAGGATCTGAAGAGCTATGATTCAACAAACAAAGAAATGCAATATAGAAACGATATGTGAAAATCTTCCCAACAATATAACAATGGAAAAAACAATCGATTTATAATAGCTCTTAAACAAAAATATCATAAATAGAAATCCTATTTATCGTACATGAACGAGAACTAAGGCATCATTATATAGTAGAATGCGCTATATATAAATGTAATAATACATGAGATTTAATTCAATTAAATTATCTTAAAAAATCATTCAAGGAACTGTATAATAATATCCTTGATAGGCTATATGTTTATGATATCATCAAGACTATTGAATAATCTTTTTTTGTGTTTTGCCCTGTAGCATCTGCTTGAATAGTCATGGTATCCAGTTGCACATGATTGTATAATGATCGAAAATTCTCATACGAATAAAAAATTAATACCAACTTCATATCGATGCCTTCGGCCGCGATTTAGTGATATTATTACCCAGTTAGATCAGTGTGAAAGGATGACAGTAAGAATATGAATAAACTAAAGGGAAAAATTGGGAGTTAAGATTGGCATGGATTTTAATTGAGATGTGAAGAAACTCAAAATTGTCATTGAGTTTAATACTTGCACTAATCACGGTGATTAAAATGATTGTCGGTGTAGTCATATGAAGTTCTGCCCATATTTTTGATCGCAGTCGAATTGCAACGCAGTGACGATGCAACTGCAACGAAGTTTTTCATATAATGCATCACTATTGATGAGTGTTTATTGAACTCAAATAGCTCATTACATAAGTATCACTTGTTCTTTTTAATTCATTATATGTTTCCAAATAAATATGTAATGTGGGTGTGGGTGAATGTATTAACAAGAAAATGACACACACATGGACATCCTCCTCACCCCCACACCCTCAAGATAGTTCTGAGAATTATTATTCATAAATAGATAATCGAATAGAGATCCAATAAAATGTCTGACTTTTACTCTTTAACTAACTTTCAATGATTTCAAATCCAAAAGAATAAATATTGCTCTACGTGCTCCTTGTGAACTTGAAGGCACCCGACAAGTATTGATTTCTTTTTACGCTTCTTTCTCCTCAATTGTCATTCAGTTTACTGTTGCTATGTGCCGTTGTCGTCAACAAAATGCGTATTTGAAAAAATTAAATAGAAAAGAAAAATAAAGAGGTAAAGTAGACAAAAATAGAAGAGAAGGTGTTGGCATGTTGCAAAAAGAAATAAACATCTTATTCAAAAAAAAAGTCGATAGTGAAATACGCAAAAAAAACCTTCCAATCAACAATAACATAATCCGAAGTCACTCACAAAATTTCAACTTCAACTATTTGACTGTAGTGAGTAAATTATTAAGTAAACTTGAAAGTGAAACTAAACCATCTTAAACGTCATATATATATATGTAGGGTGAAGATGCTATGAATATTGGAAATGATTGAGACAGATAATGAAACTTACATGTTGTCCCATGTATGAGTTTTATGAATGTCATTGATTCTTTGAGTTCACGCAATTTCAGAAATCAATAACTCATATAGTTGAGAAAAGTCTCATTCTAGTGTCTTTTACAACGATCATTGAACGAAAAAGTTTTTTATCTGACATAAAGAACTATCTTTTGACTACGGTCAAAAAAAACAAGAGTAATAGTAAAAATACCTTACGATTGTGATGTAAGATGTTACATCTGATGACTTGTGGAATTTACATATCGATTGATAATTGTATCAAAATCCAACAGTAGAAAGTATTAGCTACCATTAGTAGAATGCACACTACTAGTATCATCTATAAAAAAAAAGAAGTTTATAGACCTCCTGTAATAAAAAGCATTAATATAATAAATTTATAGTATAGGATACGCTATGATACATTGCTTCTTGTAACATAAATAGATCCTATTCGATATTTTTCTTCTAACTACAAGTAAGAAATATCTTTATACATATACAGTTACTATTTCTCGAAAAGAAACGATTGAGTTTGGAAGTTTTGAAAATAATTTTATACAAAGTTTTTATATCCAACTGAAAAATAGAACATGCAAAGTTCTCTATTAAATGAATATGACTTTTATCAAACGCGTTACTCTTCCATTTAAATCTTGTACAGAATCTTTCAGGCTAGTTAATTGTTTGGGATGAACTTCAGTTAGAAAAGTACTCAACTATGCAAAGTAAAGCGAAAATGAGTTGTTTCATGTTCCCATGTCATATTATTTAAAATTGATGAAAACATCTGACCAAATCAGCTGAAGAAAAGTAGATCAGTTTTTTTAAAACTAATTGTAAAAGTCGACCCGACCTTCCTGCTAACAATGTTTATTAGTAGTCTTCTTGTTCGTCTCATAAACAGATGACTATTAAAAAATAGCAGAAGTACTCGTAATATATGATTTTATAATTTCATGTAGAACAGTAAATCAAAAATTCATTGTACTTTCATCGTCATTCAATAGAATATAGAACACTTACATCATGAATCGATTTGCTGATATCGATCTTTCAATTAAACGACTTCCACCTGTTTATGGTTATCGTAGTGTAAACTTTGTTTCAATTGAAAAAGTCCTAGAACCTATCGAATCTCATATTGATCAACTACCTTATTACATAAAAATAGCTAAAAAAAACTGTCATTTTCCGTCAGAACATGGACTTACACATGATGAATCAGCTGCTATTTATATATATACAATGGAATGGGGTGATACTGCTTTGTAACGTACATTAAATAAAGCATTGCGATCTGAAGATCGACAAGCATTAAAAATATGGTTTCCATACTTAAAATTATTTGATTCAGCATTGGATAAGTTACCTACTGTAAAAGAGGTAGTATGGAGAGGTATACCTATGGATATTGGCAAGAATTTTACTGTGAACAAAATTGTAACATGGTGGAGTATTAATTCATGTTCATCATCAGTTGACGTTATTAAAAATTTTCTTGGAAACAGCGACAATACAACACTTTTTCTAATCGAAGCTATTAATGGAAAGAAAATTTCTGGATATACAGAATTTGAAAATGAAAATGAAATTATTCTACGAATGGGATCACGATTTCGTGTAAAGAGCGATCCTTTAGTACAAAAACACGGTGGATACGTCGTTCATTTAATTGAAACTGATGAAAATAATGATCAAATATCACCATCAGGTAAGTTATTTAATATTTTTTTCTCAATGAAATGAACCTTTTTGTATGATACATACATGTAAAATAATCAAGAAAAAAGTCTTATACTAATGAATGAGTGTAAGAGAAAGTAAGATATCAAGTAGTTGTATAACAATCTTTAATCGTTACAAGAAAAGTTCTAATAACGTAATTTCAATAAATGCAAGAGAATATTCACTTATATTTGAAAGAAATATTTTTCTCAATTTCTTCTCATCAATAAAATAGTATGTAGTAGAATTCGACCTTTTTAAAATACTCAATTGACTTGATTCAACTTGCGAGTCTGATCATATAGGACTCTGTCTAATCTTTCCTTTTCGGAAATTTCCAGAATATCAGTGTTAAGGTTTAGAAAATTCTCTTGACCGCCTCTTTTCATTGTCGATTTTTATTTTCTTTTGATTCCATATTCGCCAAAAATCATTGAAAATTTTTGAACGTTGAAAAGGTTGTGAATATTATTCCTTTATCATACTCTTCTCTAATAAGATTAGTAGAGTTTTGTTCTTCTAGTGTCAGTCCATTGAGAACTATCTTTCATTTCCAATTCTGGTCTTGATTCGTATATGTAATCTCAAGATCTGCATATTCGGTTCAGCAGATTCTAAGAATTTGAAAAGACTTCAACACCAAGAATCTATATGTACAGCTTGCCCTGAACAGCGTTGAAGAATAATCGGTGATGCATTAATTCTGAATAGCATTCTTGATAATCTAAAATACTATCAAAAGTGATAGTGTCAACTGCAGTTTGTTATTAAACCTTTTAACATTAGCAATGTATTTTCTTATATTTTAGAATTGAGAAGCATTCGAATTCACAATTTTTTCTGCCTTCGAATATTTAAGAAAAACTTTTAGCAAGTTCCTGTCAGATTTATGTGAAAAATACGAGCAAACCACTTTAATCATTAACAAGAATTGTAACATATTTATTATGATTTGTGATAGAAAGGGAAGATCAGCATGTTGAAAATATCTTTGATTGACAGTAGCTCTGCACGAATTTTGAAAGATTTCTCTACCTATGACTTTATTCGTACAGTCATATAAAAACATAAACTGTAGTAATTCAACATGTAGGAGTCTATAGATACTGAGCATATGATTTTAGACAATAATTCAAAAATCCCAATAAAAATTAGAAAAGAAACCTTAATACGTTGTGATCGTATAAAGTGCATAGCATCGTGTTCACTTGACTATCTATGCTACCTTCCAATTATATTTGGCATTTCTTCATTTTATGTCTGTTCCAAATATTCATGTCAATGCCAAATGGAAGCAAGCTGGTATCACTGTAGCTGGGGGTCATGGAAGTGGCAGTGAATTGAACCAACTCAATAGTCCCACAGGTCTCTATGTGGGTGAAGATCGAACTGTCTATATCGCTGACTCAAAAAATGATCGCATAGTAGAGTGGAAATATAATGCTACTAATGGTCAAGACGGAAAGGGAGTAGGACATCGAACTAATCAATTAGATGGACCAACAGATATCTTTGTCAACAACGACAATCTCATCATTTGTGATGCAGGAAATCGACGAGTAACACGATGGCCTCGTCGAAATGGTACACGTGGAGAAACAGTTCTCTCGAATATCGTGTGTTCAAGGTTGACGATGGACGATCAAGAATTTCTCTACGTCTCTGATAATGAAGAGCATGATGTCAGACGATATCGAGCAGAAGAGACAACAGGGACAGTAGTAGCAGGTGGTAATGGAATGGGGAATCGTCTCTATCAACTCAATTTGCCGTCATACATCTGTGTTGATCAACATTGTTCCCTGTATGTATCCGATAACAGCAATCATCGTGTGGTTAAGTGGGCAAAGAATGCAAAAGAAGGAATTGTTGTGGCTGGTGATGAAGGCTATGGAAATGATTTAATGCAATTGTCCAATCCTGACGGAGTAGCGGTCGATTCATCAGGTACTGTTTATGTTGCAGACAATAACAATCATCGAATTATGCGTTGGTTCAAGGATGCAACACAGGGAGATGTTATTGTTGGTGGAAACGGCGAAGGAAGTGAAAACAACCAGTTGAAGAATCCTCAAGACTT
>CAJNOP010001101.1:23116-36184 GCA_905250075.1 Rotaria sp. Silwood1
TTCATCAATTTGAATCAATTATTCAACATCATGCAAATAATTTAAGAGTTAGTTATCGTATATTGTTAGAACTCTTACGTGTCAAATTTGATCGGAATCAATTAGAACATGAATCAATTAAAAACTTTTTGCGTTCTCGTTCAGGTATTAATGTTTCATTCAGTGAATATTTGACATCTATTGATATGGTCGATGTCTTTAACATCAATGAAAAAATATGCTTGGAGGCTTTATATAGAAATTATTTTCTCGAACGCTATTATCCAACTCAATGAAAAATAAAGACATCTATTACATAAATATTTCTTTTTTTTTTATCTTAATTTAACACATTACTTTCTTTTTTTATATTAGATTTTTTTTCAACTATGTTCATTTTTGTCAGATTTTTTTAATATCGATCAATAAATACATTTAACACCATTAACCGATCGAATTTATTTAACAATTGCACAAGCAGATAAATATTTTAGTATTTTAACAAAAACTTCATTAGGTTAATCGTAGGCTTTATCGATGTTTCTTGGTTGTGCAACAAGTTAGTTTGATGTGTATTACATAGAAAATATTGAAATGACTTTTGTCTAGCTGGACCAGTAGGTACTGGAAAAACAGAATCAGTTAAAGATCTTGCTAAAGCTATGAGCCTTCTTTGTGTTGTAACAAATTGTGGTAAAGGTAAGATTTTATTTGATTAATTAGTTCAATTTCTTCTGGGTTTCTAGGAATGAATTATCAAGCAATAGGTAAAAGTTTAAATGGTGTATGTCAAACTGGTGCTTGGAATTGTTTTCATGAGTGAATTATTTTTAATTTTTTATATTCTAATTAATAATTATTTAATAAAAAAGTAGGTTCAATCGTATTGAAGCATCTGTTACATTCAGAATTAGCTGTGTTTAAAAAAAGAAACAAATGTATGTATACCTTTTTAAAACAAACCTACGTCTTACACAAAAGAGAATTGACATTGTGGGAAAAAAAATAAACTCATTTATGTGTTTAGATTTTATTCTACGATATTTTTCTCTAGATATATATAAATGGCCGAGCAAAAACTCGAAGTGGATGCAACCAATGCTCCAAAAATTATAGAAAAAGTATTATTTCCTTTTCTTTATACTCTACAGAGATATTTAATAATAAAATCACTTTTTCAACGATTATAGTTCGAAAAAGCTATGAAAGTTTTCACGGAGCTCAAAGTCAAAAGCATGAGCACCATCTTATGTCCTAAATCTGCTGATGATCGAGAAACGAACTATTGTTATATAAAAGAAAACCAGAACGATTATGGTAAGTATTTTATAAGCTTGACAGATTCTTAGAAGAGGATTCGCCAGAAAATTGACAAGGAAAAAACGGTACTTGACTGAAGAAGAAGTCTTGATTTTAAATCTAAGTTATCTCAGTAAAAGGACTTATAGTGTTAGTATTAAATCCAAAACATGAGTTCGATATGATAAATCTTGCTGAGTTACGAGATGCGCTCTGAAAAACAGGATTTATAGGATTATTAGAAAAATTTCGAGTGTTAATTTAGCAATAAGTTTTACTAAAAATCAAGCTCATATTTTGCATTTAATACAAACTCTATAAGATCTTTCTTTTGAGATAATTAAATCTAAAAATCAAGACTTTTTTTCCAAGAATGTTGACGAGTATTCTGGCAAATCCTATCGTTAAAATATAAAATTTTTTCTTCGTTCTGTTTTCTAGATAAAGCCAAAGAAATATTGAAAAATGGAAAAAAAACGAACAACAAAACTTAGTTAAATGCCGATTCTGAAACTAATCATTTTTAACAAATTCTGCATGTTAAATAGATTCTTGTTTTAAAATTTCTTAACGCATATTTCAAAGATAATAAACTTATTCATTTTAACAAACGAATACTTAACAAATATCAACATTTCAGAATAAAAGTTTTAGTCTTTTGAAAAAAATGTTCATTTCATTAAATTTTAAAATAAAATTCGATTAATTAATAGATAAATGAAACTAAATCGATATTATTCTAATAGTAATCTTGTTCTATAACGTTTTATTTTATTTTAAATTAATATTTACTATTCGATTTCGACTCATAATCAGAATTGATCATCAATAGAAATCGAATAGTAGTATCAGTTAGATATTATTATTGATATTAATCCTATTGAATTGAATTTAATAACAATATAAATAAAATATCAACGAATCATATGAAATGAAAATAAAAACAAAAAAGATTTTTGTTTTTTTTGTAAATTAAACATACGAAGAAGGATATGAAGTGATAGTTTCAAAGCATATTTTATTGAACAAATTAATTATATTGATGAAATACCTTAAATGAAAATAGTATTTCTAATATAGTATTCTTCAAACGGAATGTATAAACAAATTTAATCAATTGATTATATTGAGAAGTGATTAATTCAACTATTTATTGTTCTTGATAAAATACTTTAGATGAAAATAACAATAAAAAAGATATTGTTTTCAATTTGGAGTGTGAATGTGGATATTGGTATGCGTGTTTGAGTATAAGTAAAACAAAGAACTATACCCACATCCACCCTCCTTTAAAAACTTCTTTTTTTCTTTCAACCAAAAAAAAAAAAAAAAACTTTGCCACGTTCCAAAAGTAGGAAATATGACAGACGACATAACTCATTTTTCATCTAGTAATTATTTCTAGTTCATATTGGGTAGTCTATTCATTTTTCTCTTCTCTATTTGTTTTCACATATTTCAATGAAAATAATTCTTGAATGACTTGCAATGGAGATTTTTAACATAATATATCTCTTTCATTGGATATCAAGTCTAATCAAATATTTCCGTCATGAAACTAATACAAAAAAACAAACACTTCATTTATCGGATCTTTGATTTATTTTTCGGACAAAAAATATTTTTAAATGTTCTACGAACTTCAAATAAAAATCTCTCAGTTTTCCTGTTGATTTAAAACAAAATATTCTAATAAACAGTAGATTTCCTAATTTTTAGAATCTGAATTTAATAAGAGAAAATGATTTCTTTGAAGTTCTTTAATAATCTAATGTTTTGTTCAATTTATTCAAATATGAATCTGATTCAATAAATAAACTCATCAGAATTGAATATTAATCTTAGAATTTTGATTATGTAAATAATATTTATTGATATATTTAGAAAGAAATATTTATTAAATTGCTCGATCAATTACACAATTCAATTCGTATTGATTTATCTATGTATTGAGTATGTATTTTAATATTTGAAATTTAATTGAAAAAAAATAAATGAATATTCTTGTTAATAATTAGAATAATTTTCCTTCATCAACTATGGAACGAATGCAAGATTTAAAATCAACAGTTTATTTTCTAACATCTATAACATTCTTTCCTATGAAGGTTATTTGTTATTTTCAATTGATCGAGCGACATAAAAAAAAAAGCTAAAGAATATTAAAAAAAAAAAACATAGTTTAGGATAGTCATTCCTTTATGAACATCAATGAATAATCAGATAAGTTTTTCAGCATGGTTTCACTGCATGAAATCAATGAATTTTTATGCTTTTATTTAAAATAAGATCTAGCTATTATTCATTGAATAGTCTATAATAGATTTTTGTTCTCATTCTTTTTTTCTCACTGGATTACTTTTTTACGGATATAATGAAAATATAAATAGTCTTATATATCTTGTTGTTAACAGTATTTATATGTAAGTACTTGTTATTCAAATTGAAAAAGAAACGAATCAATCATATAGAAAATTATTATGAACAGTTTACCAAATCCCTATTGTCTTTGTTTTTCTAATGATAATATTCAGGGGCAAGTATTAAGTTCACCACCATGTCAATCTGGTGTTGTTGAAGATTGTGTTAAAAATTCTATTTATCATACATACAAATTTCTATTTGCTAATTGTGATGAAGTTTATAAACAAGAATGAAAACAACAAATAAATACAACAATAACAACAACAACAACAACAACAACAACAGTATGAGAAAAAAAATATATATATAAAGAAATAAAATTTCAATGGTCAAATCGATCTATATCTTTATTTAAATCAATAACACACTTTTTTTCTTATTTATTTAATTATTTTGGTAACACCACCATTACAGAATGTAGGAAAACGATGTTTCCGTTGAGTAGATCGACAAAAAAACTCAATATCGAGATGAAATAGAAGAAGAACTAAGACGTTTATTTCGGTAACGAAACTTCGTTTTAGTTTTTGTTTAAAAAACAAACTAATCGAATTATTTTTCAAGATCTGATAATAAATCAATTGATCTTGAATGGAAAGTTATTTATAATGATTATCAACAAATAGAAGTTAATTAACAAATTGAAATAAATTCGATTGGTATGAAGAGGATAAAAAAGAATTTTTTTTTCTTTTTCTTTAAATATTTATTTTTTATTTTAAAGAACATAATCATCTATTTGGTATCGATCAGAATATATCACAGGATCGTTTTATTCATTCTCCCGTTACATTCTATAGGACATATTCACTTTATCATCCTCTTATGAAAAACCTAGAATAGAACATAAAAAAGTTCGTTCGTTCGAGAACACATCTGTCCAACAGAAAGGATCCTCCTGTGTCTAATCTCCAAGATGATATATTTGTTAGTTTTTGTCAACAAAGGATATTTATCGTTATCTATATATAATATATATTATGTTAAATATCATAGGCCCTTTATTGATACAAAAAAAAAATCATTTAGAATAATCGCCTTAATAGATCTTCTAAGATGTTTTCCAGCAGAAATCAAATAAAAAAATAACAAAAATATTTGGAATTCATAAGAAGAGTTAAACAATAATAAAACAAAGATAAACATACAAGATTCAATATCTAATTAATATAATCAGATGGACAACGAGAATGGATAATTCGTATTTCTATTATGTTTTTATTCAATTTATCATAACAACAAATCAATTATCTTCTCAATCTGATTTAATGATAAATGTCTTTGTCTTTGAGTAAATTTTCAATCCAGTTTAGCTAAATTATCGTTTCCAGTGATCGTACTAGTCACTTGTTTTCCTGGAAGAATTCATACTAAACAACTCTCCAGATAGATATTGACGAAGTCTATCCAATTGACACCTTACCATTTCGATTCTGCCAGTCCATCACACAGAAAACCCACCATTTAATTTAAACTGACCAATGTCGGAGCATTCGACTTGTTGCAATGTATCATCAATGCTCTTCCATTTCTAAACATAGCTATCCATATAGATATCAATGAGCTCTATTCATTGGAGAGATTTTTTTTTTCGATTTCTCCATTCGTTCATAGAGGTAACCTGCAATTCGCACCATATTAGGAAATTAGCTAATCCACACTTATACCTTCTACATCTCTATATCTTCAATATGTCGAATATCTTCTCGGTCAATGTTTAATTGAGTTTTCACGGTAGCTTTCCGAAGAGATTCAATCAATAAAAAAGTAATAAATCTGAAATGTTATTATAAATAATAAAAAAATCTCGATTAAAAGGTCAATATAATTTAATCTTTGTAAAAGTCTACCAATAGAAAAAAAAAATTTGTTTGAATAATAATATCGATCTCTAAATAAGTTCTTCGAATATATGCTAGATTAGAATTCGAATAAAATAAATATCTTGTCATTAATCAATAGAATTTTCTACTATTTCAATCTCGAACTAATCATTGCAGATAATCTATTTGATATCCTTCTACGTAAAACTATTGATTGTTTATAATTTAAATTGATTCGATAGATTTTATTATCAATATATTATATTTGATCGTTTCTAATTATATGTTTAGATTTTTTAATTTCATAAAAACTACGAGATACTATTAATTGAATTTGTTGATCAAGATCAATTCTATTAAGATTAGATTTATTTTATATAACAATCGATGTGAAATAATACTTTCGAAATAAATATATAATCGATTGTTTAGATTTAGAAAAAAAAAACAAAACCAAGAAACAAACATAGGATTTGTCCAATAATAACTACATTCATCAAGATCTTTTTTATAATCGGATGAAGGTTTACATATTAGAAGAAGTTTATTATAAAAGAAAAATATCATCTATATATAAATTGAAATGTTTTTATATCTTATATAATGGCGATATATTATTGATAAACATTTCGAATTTCTATAGATTCATTTAACATCGATTTATTATCAAGAAATGAAATTTTATTTAGAATAACTAGAAATATTTTGCATTTTCATAAAACTTTTTTTTTTTTAACGTTTATTTTTCTTGGCGTTATGATTGATAAATATTCTCTAACTGAATAATGACTATCGTTTATTCCCTAGACTGAAAGGCTAGGGTCTAGAAATCGAAATTCACCTGTGTCTGTCTGTCTGTCGATAACGCGGTCAAAATGTCCACGGTAACTATGGTACAAATGACCATATGGTTAAAATCCCCACAGTAATTGCGGTACGAATAGGCATAGTAACAATGGTACAAATGACCATAGTAACTACGGTACAAATAACTATGGTAACTGTGGTACTAATGACCATTGGCTAACCGTAGTTCAAATGACCATATAATCGTATGGTACAATCGACCAATTATGGCGCAAAGAACTATATAGAAATCTAATCTAAATGACCATCTGGTAACTATAGTTTAATTAAACACATGAAGAAGAGTATAAGGATCGTTTAATCACTATAATTTTAATTAATTAATCGAACAATATTGGTCGGAAAAGAAGATCACATTGTTTAATTATTTAGTCTGATTGGATTATTGTTCCGTGCTGTATCAAAAAGCAGGTGGATGTTTTACCCATAAATTAGAGTCTTAGAAGTGAGTGTGAAGGACAAAATTATGATGAACGAAAATTATATTGTTTAAATGATGCTGATGCAATAAAATATTTTTCGAGTAAAAATAGCGTTTAAATAAAATAATGATCAAAATTCGTGTTCTGTTTACAATACCGTTGTAATTCATAAATACAATATAAAAACGATCTGTTTTGAAAGAGGAATAGCCGAACGATTATTAAACTGAATAGTCCATGATATATAATGTAAATAATTTTTATATTTGCATAGCATTTTTTTTGCAGTTGAGTACCGATATTAATATGTATCTCAAAAAATACTTATGATGATGCAGTTTCAGGTTAAACAAAGAGTTATATCAAATGATTTGAAGAATATGTTTTTTGTTTATCAAAGTTTTATGTTCACACTCACTTAAAAGATTCTAATTTATTGATAAAACGCCTACTTGCTGATATAGCATTAAACAATGATCATCGCTTTCAACCAATACTGGTTGATTAGTTAAAATCATAGTGACTGCATCTTTACAACTTTCGTCACGATTGGATGAACCTAATTATCAGATGGTTACTATAACCATGTTTTGTTACACACAGTCAAGCACAATGGATCCCCGTTTACATCTATAAACAAGTATATCAGCATTGCTACCCTGTCAGTCTAGGGTCAAGTGAATCGACTGTCGATGAACGTTACTTGTTATATAAATGATACAATTACAGTTTCAATTTTCATTGTTTTTCTAGATATGATATATATTGATCAAAAAGAATTATTATTCAATCATATTCGATATCTTATCATGTTCTATCTCAATCATGTCAAACTTTTCTTTTTTTTTGTTCGATATGAATTGTACACTAGATTGCAAAAAATCCAATTGAATCCAATGAATATATCAAACAATCTTCTCTACGTTTTGTTCTTAAACCACTTAGTATATTATAAATTGATCACATTTATTAATTTAATGATTGTAGTGATGTTAATTATTTTATGATCATAACTATATTATAACTATTTTCATCATAGATTATTTCATAAGAGCTATTAGAATTCTTACTCGTTTTTTTTCTTTTCTAAACAAATCTTTCTCTACGTACTTATAACATCTTATAAAGTAAAATATTGAAAATAAAAAAAAAACCTAGTTACAATTTTAAAGTCTAAATCCAAAAAAAAAAAAAAATATATATATATATAAAGATCTTATCTGAAGAACTTTTCTGATTAAATTCTCAAATAAATGTTTTCCAACAATAATATACTTGCTGGTCTATATTCATTAATTGATTATTTTTAATCATCAATACATTATCAAGATCTTATAGAATTATCTTCATATAATTTATTAACATATAAATAAAAACATTTTAGGCTTCTATTTTAATGAAAATATTGAACATTATCAATTTAAACAACAATAGAAGAAAATTTATTTCCTATTGAAACTACCATATGAATAACATAACGTTCAATAAAACATAAACTACGTTTATTACATTTATATTGTTATTCAACAATAAATTGTTTAACAACAAATTAAAAAAAATTTATTTTCATTAAATTTATTAATATAATGATTATTTATAGAATAATAAATCAAATTAACAAAATTAATATAAATCATTATTATAAATGATAATCATATATTTGCTTTTATTTCATCTGTTTAGACATTTTGAGAAGATTTTTATTTTTATTTTCTTCTCTCAATTGAATAAGTCACATAGTTATTTGTTTATCTAAATTCCTCTTATATAATTATTCATTTTTCTTTCTTTCTTTCGTTTATGAATATGTATGGCTATCGATGTCACATTATTCTCAATTTATTATTAAACTTTCATCATGATGATATGCGTCAACAAATGCATTAATTTTAAAAAAAACAAAAATTCATATATTTTTTTGTTTTCTGAAGAGAACGATTGTTATCAAACGAAGTAAATTAAAATAATGCAGATAAATCAACATAACGATAATATTTATATAAAAAGTTTCTGATTATTTTCAAATAGTCAACCATGTTGATTAGTATTGATAAATTCTATGAGAGTTTATTTCTATTCAATATAAAATAATCTTCAATTAAAATTTAAATCTAAATCGAGTTCTATATTGATTCTATGAAGTTTTATCATATTTATATAAAAACTAATTTATATAAATATATTTCAAAAAGAAAATTGTTTATTTATTGGAATTTAATTGTAAGTCTTGTTCGTTGTTTCACAAAAATAATAAATCATCGACTCTCACTTTAAATCCATCAAAAGGTGAAAAAGAAGAAAAAAAAATATTATATTTTCATGTTATAAAAAACTATTTTATTCAGAATCTCAGATATAATTTTATTATAGGATATATATTAACAAATCACCTATTAGAATCATATTTTAACTTGTTTGAACTGGATTCGACTAGATAATTGACCATTTATTTATATTGTTCAACGATATTTATTATTTTTATTACTTAACAAAAAAAAAATAACTTAAATCATAGGGCATATCTTTATCGATGTGATTTACTTCGTATAGTTCTATTGTTATATCGTTGACTAGTTTTCTAATAGACTTTAAACGATATAAACAAAATAAATATTTGATTTAGTTTTATTTTCAATAAGTTCATTAGAAACATTATGATATACTGCCTCGCTCTATTGAGCGTATATCAGTTTCTCGATTGGTTTGCGAGATGATAATCGACTATTCTGAACAAATAGCTACATGTTATTTTTCTTATCTAATGAACAAATCTCGTATGATATTATATTACTATCAATTCAAATTAATTTTAGATAAATACCCTCAATTCATCAAATTACATATGTTTTAAGAAATGAATAGTGGACATTTTTTGTTTTTACTGTTGAATATTTGAGATAAATATAAACAAAAACAAATAAAGATTATCATTGCAATTTAACACTTCTTCGAAATTTGTTTAACATAATCTTTATTTAAGATAGTCACGATCAATTTCAATTGAACTATTTCTGTGTTGTTTAAGCTCATATTTAAATAATTTAACTTTTAAATTAACAAATTTCTATGATGAATATTTTTGTCATTGGCTTTTAGAAAGATTATTCAATAATACTAATGATAAATTCTCGTTTATCTAAGCGTTACTCGAAATAAACAAATAAATAAAATTGATGCATATCGATCATGATTATATTTTCTTTAGTATTCTGAAGATGATTTAAATAAAAATAATAATATGAATTATAATAGAAGAATTACATTATTATTTAAAAAAAAAAAGTATTTTAAAATATAAATTATATATAGGTTTAATTATTTGTTATTTATTTAATTGAAAATAAATTATTTTAATTCGTATAATATTTTCCTATGATTTATTTCACATGATACATCACATATAAATGATAATTAAAGAAAATACACTTGAAAGATTAATAAGAATTGGTCAATATGCCAAATATGATAGATACCATTTACATAAACTTAGAATACATATAGTATATCAATTATAAGGTCAGTGTAACGAAATGAGAAGAAAAATTCACCAAAATAATGAATATGTTCAGGAAGAACAAAAAACAAAATAGTTGCTATGGACAATCATGTTAATCTGTTCAACAATCATCTGTATGACTATATTGGAAAATATACTTTTTCTTAAATTTATAACCATTATTAATTATAAGTATTGATTTATCGACTCGTTTAATAGATAAAATTATTTTAGAATATTCTGTATGAAGAAAACAATTATATCTTCGAATATTTCTACTTATAGATCTTCTTCTTTTTCATCCTATAAGGATTCGACAAATAAAATCATAACGTATGACTATAATCGAATTAATTTCAGTTATGTTAAATATATATTTATGATATATTTTCTATTGAATTGTCGCACAAATAAGTAAGACAATGATACAGAATTTTTTTTTTAATCTTGTTTTTGTTAACATTTCATTCATTATCAATTGTTTTATTGTTCTTTATTAAAAGAAAATATTGAAATATTTCTGAAAGAAGTACGATTGAATAATTGTTTTATTTATACTAATATAGGAAGTATCCAACAATTGATAGTTTATTTATTTAATTGATATCAAACTTCAACTATATATATATAGACCAATTCATAGAAAATCGTCGAATAAGAAAGTTAAATATAAAAAAGAAATCGAATCTATTCTTTTTTTTCTCTCTTCTATTTTATAGTTTTCATTTATCTAAAAATTCTTTTTACAAAAAAGAAAAAAAATATTTTCATAGAAATAAAAATGCTCTGCACCTAGCTGTTTTCTATTTCCTTGTTCAATTACTTATCCTTGATATAATATATAATTTATTGAACAGTAATAAAGCTGATTTGTTTTTCTAATTTCTCCTATAGTTATATAATGAATAGATTAAAAATAGATGAAGATATTATGTCAAGTTACACTCTATGATTACAGTTCATTAATTATTTTCTCGAATATCTTATTATGAGAAAAATAAATTATTGTTTAAATTTATTTCTTTATTTAAATTCAAGAATTTAAAGCACTACAAATATTTATTGTTCAAACATATTTTGAGGCTGTTCGATTTAATAAGGTAATGTTATCTTTTAATAAATACACCCTATATTAACAAAACAATAATTAAATTGCCTAAAACATCTTTTTAAACTATAGTCGACAAGAGATTTTTTTTAAAAATAATATGTGAGATCTGTTTGTAATAGAAGATTTGAACATTCGTGTATTATAAAGAAGAACTTTCTCATGTAGAATTATGGATTTGTCTAAAAGGTTCTCGATGTCAATTTACAGCTCAACAAAATAAAAAGACAATAGCCTTAAATAATAGAATTTATAAAAGGATATCATAATAAAAACAAAACAAATATTGAAGTAAAACTAGATGTCTTAATTATAACAAAGGTTAATATTATTCTAATGAAAAAAAAAAAAAAAAAAATCTAATAGAAATAATATTATATTGTTAATTTTGTTTAATTAAAGTCATATGTAAGTATTTGTTCATCTAAGGATAGTATACTTTTCTAAAAGTATCATTAGTTGAATTGCAAACAATCTGTCGATTTATTTTGCCTTTTCAAATATATAAACAAATGGAAATAATCTTTTTTTTTTTTTTGTTTTTTTAATTTATTTATGAGAACAATCTCGTATGATTTAAAATTTTGTTATGATATCAGTCGTTAAATTCGAAATCTCTCATTAATCAATTTCGATATAATATGTTTGATGTCGTGTAGAAAATTGAACTGTAGATGATATATCATATCTTTCTATTCGGATTTATTTTATTTACAATTTATTAAATAATATGATTTTTATTCATTCGTTTTCGAACTAATACTTGACAATTTATCTTTATTTACTGATCGATATTATCAAAAATGATAATCAATGAATATATTAATGTATTTCTAGACATTAATATCGCAGTCAAACAATAGAAATATAATCTAGATCTACAGGAATATCTACAGAACTCTAACATGAGAGTGTTTCTTTGAAAATAAACTGATCGATTAAAATCATTTTTATCTAATATTTAACAAAAATATTCTTTTTATTTACTTTTTATTAAACTTTTATTACATACGAGTCGTTTCATTGTTCTCTGTTGAAAGAAAATCTTCAAATGTGTCTTCACAAATGCCATTCAACAATTTTTCAACTAATATTCATAGAATAACTGTTCAACAATCGAGAATTTATCTATTAACGTTTATTTTTTGTACTAAGTATAAATTCTTTAAGATCTCAAATATAAAGCAAAACTAGAAACATGTCAATAATGTCATGTGTAGGATTGGTTTCGTTCTGAAATTTATCTTATCAAATAAACAGTGACTCAATAATTATTGGAAAGTTTATTATTATTATAACGAAAGTGGCATCGTTTTTATATGAAATATGTATGCACCGAAAAAAAGCTGTTAGCGCAATCCCTTGCGGGATTAAAAATGTGAAACACGATGGACCTACTGTTACTAATTAAATGGAAATCCTTTTGTTCCATTCCCTTACGACACATTTGTAGCTGACCGTATATTTGATGCTTTACAACTACAATTCCTGTGTCACGGTCTGTGATGGGTACCCGGGTTCTCTGTCACGGTCTGTGATGGGTACCCGGGTTCTCTGTCACGGTCTGTGATGGGTACCTGAATTCTCTGTCACGGTCTGTGGCGGGTACCTGGATTCTCTGTCACGGTCTGTGATGGGTACCTGGATTCT
>CAJNOP010001101.1:36622-52334 GCA_905250075.1 Rotaria sp. Silwood1
GGGGGGGGAGGGGGGGGTGGGTGCAAAATTTCTACCTTATACACTTCAACACTCCTTTCAGATCGTGTTTCACAAAAAAACCAATAACGGAATTTTTTGATTGTTATGGGTTTTATAATTGTTAACTGTCATTGTTAATAATAGTATTTGACATGAAGCTGATCAATCGAAATTACTTTCATGGTAAATTGTTAATGTACTCAGAATTTTTTATCTAGAATAATAATTAACTTATTTTTCTTTGATTATATTCATTTTCAAATAGGATATATCAACTTTCGATATTTATTGGAGAGAATTAACATTATTTGATATTGCATCAATCATTGCATTAGCTTCCTATTCTTCGATTTCTTCTTACTTTTCGAACATAAGTAAATATGAACGTTTATTTTCTTTTTGTGTAGAAAACAAAAATTGTTCTTGGAAATTAAATGTTTTTCAAGATATCGATCGTGAACAGTATAAATCGATAGTTAATTCATATGAAGGATGTTTCAAAAATAACCTACCAAAATTTTTTTTGATATTTCCTTGCTACTACGTTTAACTTTATCAACAAATTTTTTTTTTCTTCAACTATAGATGACTATACCGACTTTTTATTTATCCCAACGAACTTTCATATTATTGTGTAAAACTATAACTTTATCCTTGTAGAACTCGACGAGTTCTATCTAATCATACGAAAATATCAAAGAAAAGAATCTTAATTGACTTTTAAATTACTTGCATATTACAACAAAAGGAAATTTTTTCTATTTTAATCTAAGGTGATAGTTTTACATAATAGGATGAAAGTTTGCTCGATTAAATAAAAACTCGATATTCTCTTTATGAATATAGTTCTTCAATATGTTCTACAAAATGGATTTAAATGATTCTATAGTAAGAACGATGAAATGATGCATTTTATCATCATTGAATGAAATAGGAGAATTTTCATATTTATTTTCCGAGCTCTTTTTCATTTTTAAAATGATATCATTTTACGAATATTAACTCAACCTCGACCATATTGTGTTTTCCAATATATAAATATGATAGACAAGTAATAGAAATATAATTTCGACGACCATTGCTAGAAAACAGATGATTTCTCTCTTTTTTCGAGAATGAAAAGATTTTAAACTTTTCCTATATTCTCTTATTCATAATCGAAGATTTCTCTTTATGTGAACATTTTTACATTATTTCTTTCTATATTCGTCAGTCAAGTATTGAATCTATCTTCTATGATACGATGATTTTATTTATTTAATTCACATTAAAATTCTTATACTTTTATAAGATCTATTATTTTATTTTAGACATAATGAAGATTTTACATTCCATTGAATAAACAAAAAAGTTAAGAAGAGTAAATCATACCCGTATGTTTAAATATGTAACTTATAAAAAGATTCTATCAATATCTATATATGGATATCAACAATGAAGACTTTTATCAAATTAAAAGAAAAAAAAAAAAACAAAAATGTTTGTTTTTTCTTTGACATTTCTTATCTATTGAGTAATAGATAAGACTTTTGAATAATTAGAACTGTAAAAAAAAATAATAATAATTTCAGATATAGAACTAATCAATCAATTGTATTTCCATATAAAAAAGAAGCAGTTTTATGACATTATGGAAACGAAAGAAAAATGTTGACTTTTATGTAATAGAAATCAGAAAAGAAAATATGTAAGCTTAATTAGTGTATGATCACCGATTTATTCATTTCGAATCTCATTAGTTAAGTAGAAATGATGAAAACTGATATGTTTCGAATACTAAGATATATTTTTCGTTGAGTTTATTATTTTCTACTCCGAGTCATATTTAGAAAAGAGAAGGATTCAACAATGATATTAATCTTATATTTATTTGAAGCTCTTCATTCGAGGAAAGTCTATAAAATCATCTATATGTTGAGATTCCTCAACTTAGAGAATTTAGTCTATTTTTTAAAAGTCAACTTATTTTATTGCAAGGATTTCTTCAAAAGAAACAATTAAATTGAAATTTATTCAAGAGTATTATAGTTTTATTATAGATTCTCTATCAACATTGTTGTATATTATGTTTAAGCCATTTTTTTTTGTATAATAAATTGTAACAATGATTCTCCTGGTAAATGTTTATTAATGGCTCATTGTATTCACTGAATGACGCAAATGAATTACAAAGTAAGTCAAAAAACATTAATTATCAAACAATTGAAAATTGTGAAAGCATGATCTATCAGGGTCTCCACAATCTTCATCTTCAACTATTGTTTGGAGATATTAATGGTAAAAAAACTCATACTATCTCTCTCTCTCACAGTGTGGACGACACGAAATTGTGATAGTCCCTGGTAGATAATCAATGATACTTTTTGAATTATTTTCTAATTCATTTGTGTCATGGTCTCATTGTGTTAATCTTACTAGAAATATTCGATTATTGTTTCATGCATACCGGGGTACATTAATTTAAAAAAAAAACAAATTTTCGATACTTTTCTCTAGCAGCAAAACGATTAAAGTCAAATGAAATAAATTTAAAATGATACTCTGAAACAACGTTCATATAATTTATATAAAAAGTCTTACTGTTATATTCTAATAATCAATCGTATTTTTTTCCATGAAGAGATTGAAAATGAATAGATTTATGACAGAATAGAAAATTCTTATTAATAAATATTTAACTATTCAAGAGTCAATATGGATCACTTATTACATTTTCAATTATTGATATCAGAAACTAATTTATTGAAATAGATTTTGAAGAACAGTTTATTTTTTAATCGTGAATTACTTTGATCATTTTAATGAACTTGATTATTTTTTGTATTTAAAAACAAAATCTGACATCCCCCACTCTGTCTCTTATTAGTCTTTTTTTATCAAAACTCCTCTTCGTAGCCTCCTTTTTCTTTTTTTTTTTTAGAACAAGCTATGTTTTGAGAATTTCCGTGTAAAGATCAAAGCTCACACACTGGAGAGAAATAACATGGGTTTTCTCGTTTCAAAAATCTTAAACTGCTAGTTGAATTTCGGACACTTTTTCACAGATTTTTATAGTATTGTTGAAGGTTCGGATTGAAGGTGACCTTTAGCTCTGTCTCTGAGAAGAAGTCATAAGGATAGATTCTTAGAAAAACATTCGTAGAAAATCGATAATTATATGCTTCTCTATATTGAGCAGTGGATTTAAAATAGGAAAATACTAGAATAAAGTCTGATGGATATATGTAAGAACAAACAGAAACGTTAAATTGGGTGTCGATGTGGGTGTGGGTGTGGGTGGGTGTGGGTGTGGGTGGGTGTGGGTGTGGGTGTGGGTGTGGGTGGGTGTGGGCGTCTGTGAACAGAAGAACTAAATCCACACCCATACCCACACAACCCCACCCGCACCCACACCCACATCCACACCCTTGGGAGTTTAATGAATTAGGAAATTGTAAGAACATCAATAAAATAATGACTGTTTTTTTTTGAAAAATTAATATGATGACAATGATAGTTATTCGACAAATTAGAAACTCTTATTTGTCAGTTGTTAGACACTATTGTCAATATTGATGCCTTACTGATTTATGTTGATTGAATTATACAAAATACGAAAAATTATTATTATTTTTTTCTTTCATTTTGTTGAGCACTATTCTAAGTTACAAGATTATCAAATAAAAAGGTTCATTTTTAGCATTCAGTATTTTTGTTCAGCAAAGATTCTGAAGATTTTTCTAATTTCAATTCAAACAAACCATCTCCATTATATTTGTATGTTCGAACATACCATTTTCCTTTAAATTGATCTTCATCTGAATTCCAAGTCAATTGTATAATCGATTTATGACCGAGATTCTCGTTTGGATTTCCTGTTCCTTCTAGATAACTCTGTGTTAGTGCCAGTCGAAGATTTTTCGAAGAAAAAATACCATCGGTAGTAAAATCACCGACATCATCTGTTCCTTGACCAGTGATTTCGCCTAAATAGGAATCAAATGTGAGTGTCATTCGATAAGGTCCATGCCATTTTCCATATTGAAAGTATCGAAAAGACCAGGTGCCGGTTTGAAATGGAAATCGTTCATAGTTGTGATATTTTAAAGAATCTCGACGAATAAAATCAGTATTCACTTGTGATGGTCTACCAGCAGTGCATATACGATAGCATACACAAAACCCACACATAAATAGACTCACGAGAAAGGTTACATAAAGTAAAGACAAATAAAAGTCAGTAGCGGAGCATCCACTGGAAAGGCATAGCTTTGCTACACCCCCTGAAAATGAATCATTAATATAAATGGGAATATGAATTTCAAAATGAAATCAATATTCATACATTTAAAATGAATCCTACTTATAATGATGGGAAAAAGCTAGACCATCTTGAGTAATGTGTGGCATTTCTGTTTGACTCTCAAATGAAAATATTGTTGTATACACTTTATGATTCGTCAATCACTCTTCTATATCATCAAAGTCGATTCTAGTAAGAAACCTTAGAATGCCAAGAGACTCAAATGTCTTTATTGTAAAATCCTGGCTTTGCCATTGATTGATTCTCTATCTAGAGATATTTTCATACGAGATTCAAAAAATGGTAATGCGTTGTTCCAACCATGATCAGCCATCTTTTTTTTTACTATTATTAGATCACTCACTTCACTTGTAACTTACCACGAGTACCACTTCCACCACCACCACCTCCTCCTCCGCCACCACCACCACCACCTGGACATTGAACATCCTTTGTAAGTAGAGCCAATACGAGAATAAGATGTATGATGTTCCACATTATTTAATCTTGAATAAAATATGTTTTTCTTAGTTCTTTTATCAGTAAGAAAGATGACTACAAGCGACGAAAGATACAACAATCATGAACGTCTTTAAATACTAAATGAAAAAATTGTGTTTTGTGAGACAAGCAAGTATGTACCAAATCACTAAATCTCATGAGTTAAGAGTTTCAAAAAGTATTTACAAGTAATTCACTGTATTTAGTCTAAAGTAAGCATTCAAGTATTCTTATCTTATTATTGTACAACACTATTTCCGATTAGCAGACCTTGTAAGGAATAATTCTATTGAAAATGTTCTTAAACTTGTTTTCCATCGTAAAATATGCTTAGTGTAGTATGTAATTTCTATTTTTATCAAGAAAGGTTTATATCATTTGTGGAACTCATATATATTTTCGAAGAAAAATAGTGAGTGTAAGTTTTAAGTTCGAGGTTTTGCGGCTCCTCCCCCCCCCCCCCCCCCCCCCCTTACAGACTGCAACAACCGCGCATAAAACGCTGCAGATTTATTTAGCAATAAAAAGAAGCAAGTTAAACAATATTAAGAATATCAGTTCGACTGCTATATAATATCTCAGTACTTTCATACTTATTTAAAAAAAATTTATATACTTGTTAAAGTTCGTAATAATGTAGTCGTGGATCTTTCTTTTAATTTGAGCTTGCGTGCTAAAAATCAAGGAGGCAAAGTATTAATATATATTGATGTGTTATAGCAGCGATATAATTCATATGCGATGTATGATTCGATCTTTTTATCAGTGTGAATGATAAACAATATCGGCATTATAGATTAATTGAGACATAGGCTAATGTAAGAGTTGTTAATACATATAACCTACATTATTCTAATAGTTTTATTCATAAAATAGTTGATGGCGGAGAAAAATAATTTCAAATTAAAAAACAAAAAAAAAATGATTATTATCGAGTATATAGCAATAATTATAAATGAAATCGAGCGCGCTTAAATGAAAAAACAATATTTTCGTTTTTTAATATATTTTTTTTATATACAAATAAATAATAAATTCCCATTCTTTTCATCGATTTTCAATGAAAACAACTATAGTTGACACGAAGTCTTTCAGTATACAGATGATGCGTTAGATAACAAAGCTAAACGTATACGTGAGTTCCACATTTTAGCTCCGCAGGAGCTGCGCTAACAAGCTTTTTTTTTGGAAGCAGCCTAGACTGTTTTGAATAGTCGATAAATCTTCGCAAGTTCAATAACTATTTTCAGTTTTTCGAGAATAATAATGAGAGATTAATTTCAAGTTAAAGGATTACACAAGAATTCTTGTGCTAAAAATTCAGCTCCATTCTAGTACTCTTATACTCTAATAAAACATTTGCAAACGTACTTACAAAATTACATCGTATATACGACTGTCATACTATACTTGCTTTTTTTAAACTTTCTATGATTAAAAATGGATATTGAACCACTAATCATTTTATTTCTGTGTAGACCAAATGTCCCTAATTTCGACACAAGAATTTTGTCTTATCTTGTTTGAGTCCGTGCGCAGCTAATTAAAACATGAGGCAAAATATTTTTATATATGCATATTCACTGAACTCTGCTTTTTCAAATGGTATATCAACGGCCTTTTTCTTGAATGTTTTCACTTAGAAACCAGCGGTCTACGATGATGCCCTTCATCTGTCGAAATTAGGAGCATTTTCCGTAATTTCGACATCAAGCCATTTTTTTGTCCCTAGTTTCGACACCAAGCAAAATTTGTGCCTAAATTCGGCAGCAAGCTATTTTTTGTACCTAATTTCGACACCGAACAACTTTTGTCCCTAATTTCGACATCAACCCATTTCTTGTGCGGAATTTTTTCAGATCGCTACAAAGCTGTTATAAAATCTCTTAGCCGGATTTCTGGGGAACCAAAATGTGAAACACGATATAGCTATTGTAATCCAAGTTACTCAGATCTGTCTCGATATGTAGGAAGAGAAATATATGCAATTTCTTATCTGTATATAGCTCAACATTTCTTTTAGTGTGTTATTTACAAGAGGCTTTAGATCTAATAGAACTTTATTCATAAGCTCTTTCCTGTACATATATTATTATACTTGTATCATTATTCACCTATCTTTGTGAAACACAAACTAAAAGAAATGCTGAGCTATATACAGATAAGAAATTGCATACATTTCCATTCCTACATATCGAGACAGATCTGAGTAACTTGGATTACAATAGCTATATCGTGTTTCACATTTTGGTTCCCCAGAAATCCGGCTAAGAGATTTTATATCAGCTTTGTAGCGATCTGAAAAATTCCGCAAGGAAATAGGTTGATGTCGAAATTAGGGACGAAAAATAGCTTGTTGTCGAAGTTAGGCACAAAATTTGCTTGGTGTCGAAATTAAGGACATTTTTTTTCATCCATTTTAGATGTTCTCCTCTCAAGCTATTGAACTTATTCTAAACAAATTCCGTTAGTCATGAACCTTTAGATTATGATAGATCTTGAGATGCTCTACAAAATCGCCGAGAGTACCTTTGTTCGTTTTCTGATCAAAAGACGTAAAAAAACTTTTTTTTTCTGAAAAGATTGCATTCCACTTGAATTTTGTATGAGTATCGAAATTAGGGGCAAAAAATGGCTTGGTGTCGAAATTAAGGAAAATGCTCCTAATTTCGACAGATGAAGGTCATCATCGTAGACCGCTGATTTCTCAGAGAAAATATCCAAGAAAAAGGCCGTTGATATACCATTTGAAAGAGCAGAGTTCAGTGAATATGCATATATAAAAATATTTTGCCTCATGTTTTAATTAGCTGCGCACGGACTTAAACAAGATAAGACAAAATTTTTGTGTCGAAATTAGGGACATTTGCTCTATATTTTCATAGGTATCAACGTGTTTTGAGAGTGCATATATATGCTTTCTTTCAATCCAATCAGTTTTCAGATAAATATTATATTGAAACTAGAGGCCTCTGCGAACGGTTGGACTCAATGGGGAGAAAGAGAGACCCCTGAATTGCGTACTCTCCTATGTTCCTCTGTACTTCTACTGTATTCCTGCTGTACTTTCACTGTGCTCTCCTGTACTTCCACTGTACTGTCGCTGTAATTCCACTGTATTCCCTTGCACTTCACTGTACTCCCTTGTACACCTCTGTACTTCATTGTACTCTCCTGTACTACCATTGTACTCCGAAAGTACCTAAGTCTCACATTTTCCCCTTTGGTTCGACTAATATAATAGAAAAAATTGATTTAATTTACATAAGAAAAAAGTTCCTGAATGTAAAATATTGAATTTAGATCGCTGCTAACAAAGTTAATTCAGTGACCTTTCTATCTCGTATAAATATATTTTAATAATGATTGGACAGATAGAACATATATACGTAATCCATGAGCAGACTAGTGTTTTGCGTGATCGCGAATTTCACGATCACGATCACGCGTGATTATGAACTTTTTCCGTCGTCGTGATCGTGATCATTCGCGATTAGAAACTTTTTTCGTGATCGTGATTAGGACCAAAAATATTAGTCACGCAAAACACTAGAGCAGACATAACATATATGCATAATGCATGGACATATACGACGCATGTATTATATATATATATATGTATTTGTCAGCGTCCAAACTGAGATTACGTCCAATCTCAGATTGACTTAGGCGAATGTCGAATCCGAGATTGGACGCTTCCAATGTCGGATTGATGTAATTTTGTTCACTAAAATATCAGTAGCTCATTAGATAAACGTTGGATTCAAACTATTTTTTGAAATGATGTATACATAATGCTGTTTTAAGTTTTACAAGCATTTAGACAGAAGTTAAATTTAGACTCAAAAATTTAATGAAAATTTTTCACAGAAGTTGTTGTTCTTTAGAAATTTATTCATAACTCCTCAAATTTTACTCAAATCTGTCAAATGAGAATTGTGCCAAACAAACTGGCATCGTGTGAACATAACTCAAAAAAAAAACAATTCGAATCCAACGTCTATCTAAAGAGTTATTGATATTTTAGTGTACAAAATTACGTCAATCCGAGATTAGACGCTGACATATATATACTTCTTTTTTCGTTCTGTGACAATCTTATGAAAGTTATCGGGGAACTGAAAAAAACTTGTACATTATAATATACAAGATAAAGTTTCACTTCTTGATTCGAAACTTCTCTAATTCAGTTCAATTCCTATTTTAAATAATATTTGGTAAAGATTATAGAATGAAGAAAAGCAATGAAATATTAACGTCTTAGTATATAGTCAATGTATTTAAGAATTTAAAATATTGCTCAGTGCATCTGAAAGTTAATATAAGTAATAAAAAGCGTTATTAAATGTGTCGCTGAACTCCTCATGTTATGAATGATATTCTAAAGTGAGAAACAATCTCAGAACTATATGTTTTGGAAATGACAATCAGAAAAACATTTTCTTGTTCTTTAATGGCATACAAAAATGATGGTAACAAAATATATACTGTCTCGATAATTCTTTTCGGTTTCTTTGTTATTTATTCAAGCAGTGTTCTCACACCATATATCTCGTAAAATTTGTCAGAATGACAAGTTTTACAATGTTGAATTTATTTTTTTTTAAATAAATTTATGGAAAATTGTAGTCAAGAAAAGCAAGATAGAAAAATGGAAAATAAAACTTTTGGCATAACTTAATAAAACTGATGGTAGACGAAGTCAAATTTCATATATCACTATGTTGTCTTAAATGAATCTTATACATGATTCTATCGTATAATTCCAGTATTCTATTTTGATTTGAAAGTTTGTGAGAAAAAATCATAGATATTTTTAAAATTCTATAGAAGCCTTAAACGTATACATACTTGGCGATTCAGTTACTTTTAATTATTAATATTGAAAAATGCTTATAGTATTGAAAGATAGAACAACAAAAAACTAAAAGAAGATCGAAGAATCCATCATTCTTTTCATATTTGATTAATCATATTTTTCCATTACGATTTCAATATGTACACTTCTCTCTTGTAATATTTATCTGTAGAGCTTAATTTAACTCCTATTCAAACAAACATGGAGAAAACTTTAATTTGTTGACAGAATAATTCTTCTTCTAATTATAACAGCGCTCATCTCGATTCTTGGAAGGTATTATAATCGAATAGAACAAAAGACATTTTATTTTGACACGAACAAAAATGAATTAAACTTATGAAATTTCAACATACCTTTCAGAACAGATTTTTCAGACAATAAACATGAAACCAATAGTTTGAATAACTTAACAAATTCATTTTGATAAAAACGAGCAGACTATGTCTTTAGTAAGACATGAAAAAGTAAGAAGAACATGTGAGTTGGAATAGAACACGAGAAATAGCAGTGAATAATAACGCATATAATATTTTCTGAATTCTGTTTTTTTCTCATTCTTCATATTGCCAGTAACTTTTTTTTTCTACATCATGGAGTAAAATGTGCTGATGCGAATGAAGATTTGTGCATGCCATAGTGTCGGTGACATTAGGAACTACTCTTAAGTTAGAGAGGCTATTAGAGAAAAAGAAAACTTTTTTTGCGTTCTGTTCCTATTCTGTTATTACTCATCTTCTTTACATCGCATCAATAAAACTACTAGTCAACGGACAGAGCAGAAAAAGAGCACATCTTAAGCAAATCAATATCAAATGCACTACCTATGGCGCCCTCTGAAATAGATAGAATGGGCCGAACTTTTAAAGTAACCTAATCGATAGAGAAAAATACGCTGAATCGAACCGTAATTTTATTTTTCCAAAAACAAATGGCACACATCTGTAAATAGTCGAAAAAAGCGTAGCTCATCAGCTATAGAACATTCTGATTGGTTGATTCACGATTGGTCTACAGAAAACTTCGATTTTCTCGGAAATGGCTCCTAGGCCGAGAAATCTAATTACACTAGAAGGTCTAGCTCATTTTTAGGAACAAAATGACACCAAGAAAAATCTTCTAAAAATTGGCACAAATGGTGCACTACTAAGTGCATTAGTGTGTTCGAAATTTGCTATTGATTCGATGACTCATCCTGATTTGTCCACTGACTATACTCTTTATTTGGGTATCTGCAAAAATAACAGAGGAAAAAAAATATCTTGGTTGAATCGATGAATCCATAGATTTTTCTGTTCGAAAGATGTCCTTCTCATACGATTCTGATGTATTTTAGCGAATAATATAATATACAATGTAGAATTACTTTCTATTCCTTCATTTGCTTCTGAGAAACTTTGATAATTCTGTGTAATCTATTTTGTGACATATGATACATTTTCAAGTAGTATTATCCACTTGAATTATAATGAACAGATGATTAAACAAGAAAAGAATGATTATATTGCAAAAGGAATTTTATTAAAAAACAGATATATTCGAACTCTGTTAGATCGTTATTTTATATGATGAATAACATCTTCAAAAATTATAGTATTGGCATACAAAAACCTCTTATTTGGCTAGTTAAACGAGAACAGAAATAACTAGAAAATTAAAATTTACGTTCACCAGTATTTAAGAAAGTATAAATATAAGTAAAATTCAGAGTTAGATTCCTGTCTTTTTTTATTTTCAACTTCGTTCGTGAGACAAAAAGAAACAATAATTATTGTAAATTCCTTTCTCTTTCCTTTCCATTCCAATTTAGTGACACGTTTGATTAATTAATGATAAAATTTAAATGGATTTATAAGTAAATGATGAGTAAACTGTATTATTCAGATTAAAGCGATATTAATTTTTTTCTTAATGATTTATGATCAAGCATATATATGTATTATTGTTCGTTTGTAATTATTCTCTTCTATTTTCAATTATAAGATTATTAGTTTATTTGCATTCATTCCAATAATCATTTTTATCTGACTTATATATCTTCAATGATACAGTTTTTATAATTTTATCTCATAAATTCACTTGTGTCCTTAAACGTTTCGTAGATCGCATGAAAAAAACAAGTATTCATGATGAGTATTATAATCTCAATATTTACTTGATTAAAGAACTTATATGACTTTAAGAGAAACATCAGTTTCAATAGTAGATTTTAAAAAATGATTTGGACACAGCTCATTTCGATCAGTGTCTTTTTGATGCAATAAATTTACTATAGAATATCTTTTCTATATTAATCTGAATATTTAGTTCATCATAATTAAAATATATTATTTATTTTTCTATGCTTAATCTTTTCGGCCTGGTTGATTCAAAAAGAGAAGCTATCTTATAGCATATATGACCGGTTAGATTATAGATAAGATATTACTAGAAGGAAAGAAGAAACACGATAATGAAACACGGAAGGAACAAAAAAAAAGAAGGAAATCAGGAAAATATTTGTGTTGAGTATTGTAGAAATCGAATAAAGTGGTTTCCAAAAGATGGTAAATAGTTTTATTTTTTTAATAAATAGTACCGGCACTAGTACAATTCGTTGCATATTGTTGTAAAGAATACATTAATTGAATTAAATGATTTAGTTCAGAGTGTTATTCGATTAATTGACGCAACAAAAATTTTTCTTTAGATTCTCAAGAATCTAGTTTCAGAATACAATGATTTTTCAAAAATACAACAGAGATATTGATTTAAATCATTTTTAAAATTTGATTAAAAAATTCAAGTTTTTTTTTAAACTAAAATTCTAAAGTATTTTACAGTTTAATTTAACAAAATTCGAATTTGACTTTAACCCTTTCCGTCCGGCTACTAGAAGAAGAGTATTTAAAAAATCTTTTCTTATATTTCTGTTGTTCTTTGATCATGTAGATAGTAAAAATGAGTTTTTCGAAACTAAAAAGTGGTTCGGGGCCGAAAAACCTGATGTTGCCAAACGGCAACACCCGGCCGCTGTAGATCAAAATTTTTTCAAAATTGAGTTTTTATTTTTGTTAATCATGACGTAAAATTTTCTGGCTTTCTATTTGTTCATGAAGAGAATATAAGCAAATAGAATAAATACTGAGAGACTAAAGAAATACATGGAAAAAGCAGGAACAAAGAAGATTTATAACTATGCTGAGGAGACAATTTATTCGTTATGGTAGTCTTTGAAACAGTTATTTCTTTCATTTAAACACAGACGTAATGAGCATTTCGAGCATGAGATTCTTGTGTAGCCAGCACAGCCAGGATTTCGACACCTGCCTTTTTCTATCTGTACTGCTCAATGGTCATACTTATCGAACCGAACGCTTCTTGGTGGTAAAGGACTTGGTGCAACTCTTTGTGGGACTGAAGCACTATTTTCAACTGTAGATAATTTCAACGATGAACGTCCAGGTTTCACTGGAGGTGGTAATGGAGCCGATTTAAGTAAAGCTTCAGCTATATTTAAACGAAATATCAATAAAGACATCATGCTCTTCTTTGGAACATTCATTTGAGAAGAATACCGTCGATACAGGAGTCAAGCATTTACTACTGAAATATCAATTAAATGGAAAATAATTTTCATGTAATATTTGTTTGACCTAACATTGATGCGATACAATGAGATCAACATGTCTAATAAATCAACTCCCCCCACATACTGATTGTATGCTTTTACAACATGTGGTCTTGTGACTTCCACATGCTTCTTTTCTTTTGTTGACCATCTTTCAACTAAATCGATGGGGTGACAAGCATGTAAGATAGAAAGGCAGTTAACGATGTTATTGTCAAACCACCGAGTTGCACATATCTGAATTCCATCCACCTCTGTAACACGATGATCCATTGAACCTCGACCTTCATTCGATAATTCTTTGTCAGTTTTTATTACAAGACCGGCTAATCTATTAGATCTCACTGTACCAAAAGCAAATATCTCTAGTTTGTATAACTCTACTTGTAATGCAATCGTTGTATAAAAATTATCACAGTAAAGTTTATGATTGATTCCATGGGGCACTGTCTCACAAAGTGTGAGAACGATTTTTGTACAAAATCCATACTCTGACTTTTCACCTTTACCAGTATAGAATATGAAATCATAGCAAATACCACTTTCACCACCGGCTAAGACAAACATTTTGTATCCCCAACGATTCGGTTTCAGTGGCATATGCTGCTTCATGATACTTCTTCCCTTGAATGGAATAATCTGTTCATCTGCACTTAAATTTTCTTCCTTAGGAATCTTTCTAAAGTTTTCTTTGACGATATTAAGTAATGGACGAACTTTATGTGCTCGATCAAAATTCGGATCATTGATAAATAATTGATTTGAATTATCGACGACATGCAAATTTCTTTTTATTTGCAGAAATCTGTCTCGACTCATAACAGAAGCTATGGATTCAACACGAGTGGTATTCATCCAAAAGAAACGTGGTGTTGGAAATGAATAAACGCCTGTCATAATTAATATAACTATAAAATGCTCCATTTCATGTTGAGAAATACAAAGAGGCTTATTTGGATTCATTTGAACAGAATATAAATTTGATTGATCAGTTAAAAGCAACATAGACTCTTTTCCAAACATAGAATAGAAATAGTTAATCGGTTCGAATTCCTCATTCGGTGGTGGTGGCAAGGTTTCAGTAAAATCTGCTGATGGAAGAACAAAGTCTTTCTTTTTCCAATTCATCCTCTTCGTTTTTTTCAATGGTGAACCAGCTTGCTTAGTTTCTTCGGCATCATCCTCTTCACTTGACGAAGAATTTTTGTTCGTCAATATATTCTTTGACAGAACATGTCTAACTTTATTTATCTCATCTTCGGATTCTGATGAGTGTACTTCTTCGTCACTAAGTCCATTTGGTATACTAGTGTGTCGTTTAGAATTTCTTGTCGTTGGCATTATCAAAAATACAGATTATTGAAGAACAGTTGAAGACTTTAAAATCTTATGAATCACTGCTTCACTGAATTCTTATATATATATATAAAGTTTTAGAAGACGAAAGACTTTACTAGAAAGAAATAGAAAAAAAGACCCTAGAAAATACAAGAGAACAAGAAGAGCGAATGATACCGAATATACTGGAAATAAGTATGCACTCGTACATTAGAAGAGAAAGAAAATATAGGTAAAATACAAACATATAATGACGTCATCACAACATCAGAAGAAAAGACATGATGCGCAAAGAATGTTACCATATAATGATATCATTTTGACAATTGAAGAGAAAATCGAAGTTTTTAAAATTTTTGTTCCCTCGCAGCCGAGTGTTGCCATTTGGCAACATCCCTAGTTTTTATTGTTCAAATTTATGGAATCATATCAACTAAGTAGGCAATATGTAATGGCTCTATGGACAAAAATTAACCACTAATTGCCTTGACCATTGAATATTTGGTGGCGTCAAAAAATCGTTTTTCCGATTGGGATGCTTTTTTGGGGCATCGTGTAGAACCTTGTTTATTTGCATAGTGAATGCTTTTTTCCTGTTCTGAACGCATGAATCAGTGCTAAAATGTTTGGACATGATTATCGAATTGTTAAAAAAATGATAAATCATTGCTATAAGTCAATTTTGAGCAAAATACTAACTCAATGTTGCTATATGGCAACATCCGGACGGAAAGGGTTAAACAAAATTTTGTGTAAATAATCTCAAGATAAGTTACATTTTTACAATTAAAGTTTATGTTATTATTGAATGAAAAAAAATTAAAGTTTTTTAATTTAGATTTATTAAATGTTTTTCAAATGTTTTTGTGTACTCAAAAAGTGAGTACACTCTAGAATCGGTCAGTATGTCCGGCCGTTTAAACGATAACTTTCGAAAGGAGAGTCCGATCACGATGAAATTTTCTAAACAGTTCAGTCTTTACAATATCTCGGTCAAGTTCGAAGATGAAAAGGATCGGCCGAGTCGTTCCTGAGTTATTGCAAAAATACCCATTTTCCCTATAGCTTCCTATGGAAAAAATCGACCCATCGCCGCTTTCGTAAAAGACTTTTCCTATCATAG
>CAJNOP010001102.1:0-10615 GCA_905250075.1 Rotaria sp. Silwood1
TATAAACTGTTGAATTATCATTTATCGTAATTTACGAAGGTAAAATGGGTTAGCATCATGTTATGCAAAAGAGCTGAAAACACTTTATAAGTCGATTAACGTTCAATTTTACTTCAGTGGAAGTTAAAGTATTGTTTAAATAGTTGTACACTTACTTTATACAAGACGCAGGATTGATGGTCACGTTTAAGGGGAATCTTATCCGTGCTTCTCCTCTTCGGCACGTAGAGCCCATGATGCCTGAAGAGGAGGAACATTATTCGGAAAACACATGTCCCTTTATTGTCTATGAAGGGTACTTGGAAAAGCCGCACTCATGCAAACAATATAATTCTTTATCAATGGTCATTATTCAGAAAATCCGTGCCCATTGGTATGTTCACGCGAGCATAACTCGGTAAAACCGTACCCATCCGTTTATTTAGAATGACTTAGCCCTAATCCGGTAAACCTGGTTCTGTTTTATATTTTATTTGGTTTTCTTTAATGTCAGAGGAGTGGTTGTAGCTGGGAATACATTTAAAGAGATGATTCAAGTGCCATTTTAGCATTCATACTAAAGCTTGCTAGCATTTTGATCTCTTACAGAGCAATTTAAATATCTTGAAAATCTTAGTTTAATGTTTCAAGTTCAAAGTCAATTTCCTCGTTCTCAATATCATTACCAGTATTTTTGACGGGTTTATTTTCGATGAGGACTTTACTATCTGACAAATTTTGAGTGGTAATCATCTGTTGTTCGCATTTTAGTTGACAGAAAAATGAGCAAACCTCATTTTCATTTTAAACTTGGATAGCCGAAAAGTAAAGCTTGCCGTTTTCTTTCAAGGTCTCCCTATCTAATACAAACTGTTTCGGTTTCCAACGTTTCATACCAGAAACGCCTTCATCTAATTTTTTTTTGAAGTACCTACACTGTTCATCTAAAATATGTATGCTCGATTTACGTATGGACAAAACCCAGCCTTGAGGAAGAGAATTCATTTCGGGTGTGAATGTGTGGCGATGGGTGCGTGTGGCTGTGAGACGAGGACATCGACATGAACACCCAAGCCTACACCCGTACCCCATGCCCACACCCACATCCACACCTATCGGTGTCCCTTTTTGTTCTAAATTGACAAAAGCTTCTTGCTGCTTAAATTGTCTCAAAACAAATCATTTTAAAGTATTTAAAATACTTTTAATGGAACTTGACGAGGCATCCACAGCTGACGGCTATTATGATCGAATCAAGGCTATTTGTGGACAAATCAGGGTCGTAAGTTTTCGCAAAAGAGGTTTCGATTTATATGGTCTCAGCAATTTAGATGGACTGGCTTTTAACACCGATACGATTTGCACGCGTTACTCATTTCAACCTAATTAGTTATTCATAAAGTAGACCAAGAAGCCAAATCATATCTTCAGCAGACATCTTTAGGCGTTCAAAATATGGTTACAATTGACGTCATTGCAGATGACAATTGTCTCTATAACTCTATCGTATGTTTGACTGATAATACAGTTTTGATATCTTGCGAACCGAGAGGTAGGTACTTCCAACTTTACTATTCAGTTCTGTTAATACAATCTTTCTAATTCAAAATGTAATAGAACTCGTAAAAAATGAAACTCTCTACAGCAATCGCCTTGCACATATTGTTGGACCACTCAATGAGGTGATAAAAATATCACCCATCATTTTTCATTCTCGGAACTTTATGAAATCGCAGCCTTGAGCAATGTTCTTCAATGCAATATACGAGTGATATATCCTAGAATTGATTATCGACCTGATCTAGACATCATGAATAGTACGTTTGAGCATGCTCAATCGAGTATTTCATCTAAAACAATTTATATATCCTGGTTACATACTCAAAGTGAAAGAGACACAAGTAAAAGTAATGTTGATAATTGGACACCTAATAATTTCGTACCACTTTTACTTCCATCGAGTGAGTCTCAGAATCAAAGTAACCTGACTGAACCGAAATCCACTGTGTCACGCTTGGTGAGTTTAATGTTTTAGTACAGAACTTTTTACACAAATAAAACACACTTTCACTTACAGACGCCAACTAATTCAACAACGAAGAATAACGTACTAACTCGAATTTGCATTCCTGAATTTAATATGGAGAATAATAAAATTCAACAATTTCAAACATCATCGACCTATTACATGGTAAGCCAGGAAACCGCAACAACTTCTCGAACTAAACGAATACTACAAGCAAGTGAGACTCACACGAGCGCGAAGAACACGAATATTGACAAAAGACGATTACAAGCTTGTCAAAGGATGGCTTTTAAACTAGCTCAAGCTACACCAGAGGAAGCTGAAAGATAGCGGATATTTGCAAGCGAAAGACGCGCTATCAGAAGAGCTGCCTTTACATCAGAACAAGCTAAACTAGAGCGGTCCCTTGCAGGAGAAAGAATTGCAGCTAGAAGAGCTGCTTTAACATCAGAATAACTTGAACATGAACGTACTATGACTCGAGACAGAAGTGCAGCCAGAAGAACTGCTTTAACAGTGCAAGAAATCGAAGTCCAGCGAGAGCTAACTCGTGAGAAATTTGTGGCATGGAGAGCTACTTTTACATCGAAAGAGATCCAGCTACAACGAACACTTGCTGCCGAACGAAGTATGAATAAACGAGCTACTGCATCACCAAAAGAAGCTGAAGAACAGTGTGTGGTAGCTTGCAAAAGAAGCACCGCAAGACAAGCTACTTATACATCTGATGAACTCGAATGACAGCGTGCATCTGCTCGTCAGAGAAAGTGGCTTCGATAAAGCGACAAGCACCAACAAGAAAGTAACGACTTTGAATGGCCAAAACCTATTGATATTGAACGTAAGAAAAACTGTTTAAAGAACTTTATTCAACATATGTCGATGAGTTCTCTGCAAGTAGGTGTTTGCGGTATTTGTAATGTTCGTTGCTACAAACGTGATTTCTACCATATACCGTTCAGTAAAATACCGTCTATTGAATTACTGAAAGTACCCAACGATTTTTATGACATAGTTCCGGGAATGCAGGAAACGTACCAATTCCAGTCACATGATAAGCTTAACATGAGTGGTGATCTTGCCAAGGCGTTGATTCAGAAAGAAAGAGCAGCAGGTTAGTCTCGCTAGTACGTAAACTAATACAGTAAATAATTTTTTTAATTATAGATACGCATGCTCAATCAACAATGAATAAACAGGAGTTTACTTATGTAAACGGTATCGTTTTTATGAAGCAGGATTGCATAAAACTGTTTAGAGAAAAAAACGATATTCGATACACTGCGACATTTGTTCGGAGTGTTGGTCGTCTCTAATAAAAGGGAAAGTACCGAAATTTTCGCCTGCCAACAAAATATGGGCTGGAGATGTCCCAGAAGAACTACAAGGACTAACAATTCATGAGGAAAAACTGATCGCTCTTTGGCGGCACAATGGCTGCATTGTCAAGTTACATTCGTCTTTTCATTCGACAAGTACAGCTCAGTCAGCTTTAAGAAGGAATTGCATAAGTTTTCCCCAAGATGTTATTAACATAGCTACTACCTTATCACTAGATTTAGATGATCTATGTGATTCTCTAAAGATAATCTTTGTTGGATGTCGTCCTCATCAACGAAACCAATTAAAAAATGTTTTGACCATTCGAAAAAAGAAAGTTTTCGAAGCACTTCAAAGGCTTAGACAGAATAATGCTCTATATCGTAATGTTACAATTAATCAATTAATAATCAGCAAATTACCTGAAGATGATGTACCGGAGTGTTTATGGGCAACCATGAAAGTTTCTACTAATGTAGAAGCAGCTGAAAATGAAAGAGCAAGTTACCTTCCTGATCCGTTGACCAATGCATCTGAATTTAACAATACAACAGCTATACCTATAATCTCAAGGTAAGACAAAGAGACATGTTGATATTTTGGTAATAATATTGTTTATGTTATAGTGCTGTGTTAGATGTCAATGGTACCAAAGTGTCGTCTGATGAAGTTGCTGAACATCTTTTAGAACGAATCAAAGCACAAGTGCCAGAAAAAACACACGGAAAAGACACCGAGCAAAACTCTAAACAAGACACTGTATACATAATTCCTCGTGGCAACAAACCGGCCAAAGAATATTCTAATCCAAATCTTTTATTAGAAATCTTTCCTACCCTATTCCCATATGAATGTGGTGGGCTTGAGGATGGTTCTCGACCGATTCAAATCAATTTTCGTGAGCATCTCAGATATCTTCTTTCGTATGCAGATCGCCGCTTTGAAGAACACTATTCATTTATATTCGTTGTCTTCAATATTTTACAACGCCGAACAGCATGTTTCCATGCCCAATTAATGACAACAAGATCGTGGTTTCAACAATCTGCACAAGTTCTTAACTCATTGAGTTCTGAAGATGTAGCAGCAGCCCTTATTAATATCTCAAAAGCGCCTTATTCAAAAGTTACTGACGAGAGAATAAATACGTTGATGAAGCACATCAAAATTATTGGTGGTCACGTCATGGGTTCAGCTCATTCCCGATCAGCTCTTCGTACGAAAATTCATTCTTTATGTTTTTATCTTGGTCTTCCTAGCCTTTTCCTCACAATCAATCCGGCCAACATCCATAGTCCAGTGGCACTTTACTTTGGAGGTGTCGATCTCGATCTTGATAACGTTCTGCCAGAAGTCCTGCGTACAAGTTATGAGCGTGCTCAAATTGTCGCGACGCACCCTGTTGCAACTGCAAAGTTCTTCAACTGTTTAATAAAAAGCATTTTGAAAAGCCTACTATTGGGCGGTGTACTTGGTCCTGCAAAAGCGTATTTCGGCACTGTACAGAGTCAAGGAAGAGGATAGCTCCATTTACATCTCTTGATTTGGCTCAATCATGAATATACTCCAGCACAATTGAAAGAAAATATTCAAAATCAAGATTTTCGTGAAAATTTACTAAAATATTTAGAAGATATTATAAAAGAAGATTTAGATTCGTTTCGAGGCAATATATTTAACATTGTTCGAATCTGTCATTTGAAGTTGTTACATTTGCCTACTTGATGCTGTTTTACACTAGGAGTCTGCATTTCCATGGAAACCGTTCCCGGTAGTGCCACTACCTATAGAAGGAAGTATAGATTGTGGCGCTACCGGGAACGGTTTCCATGGAAATGCAGACCCCTATTTTACACCCTAATAGTGCATCGCTGCCTTACCTTGAACTTGAGCTTTCAGAACATTTTTAAAATTTTCATTAATGCAAAACATATTTCATTCCGATCACTTATTCTTACTATATATTTATGAGACTTCTATTTTTTGTACTTTTGAATATCAATATTCTTTTTTAAGATGAAACCAACGACGGAGCAAGTACGACAAGCGACAGTAGAACATTAATTGGTGAGCTTTGAAGCTTGTAATAGATCTTTAATTATAATTCTCACTTCATCTTAGGAGAAATTGGATCGACAGCAAGTGAAGTTATACCACCATGTCTCCCAACATCAACCCCTGCATCGGAAGACTTCGATCAAACGTTTCGCAAAGATGTAGTTCAATTGGTCGAAATCTGCAATATTCACAAGCATTCTGCAACTTGCTATAAATATTCTAAAGGCAAAAATGATAGTTCAAAAAGGTGTCGAATGGGCATGCCACGCGCACTAGTGAATGTTTCTAATATTGACCTTACAACAGGTCAGATAACTATGCGTCGATCACATCCGTGGATCAATAACTTTAATGAATGGTTTTTAAGTGCGTGCCGATCGAATATGGGCATTAAATTCATCTGGAGTGGTAACGACGCCAAAGCATTAGTCTACTATATAACTGATTATGTAACAATGTCTACTCTGGCCTTCCACGATATGTTTGCGCTTGCACAACAAGGTATCAAATCTATTGAGCAGGAACGAACTTCTAATACCACAGATAATATCGTTGACAAATCGCGTAAACTAGTGTTGCGCTGCTTCAATATGATTGCTTCACAACAAAAAGTTTCAGGTGTTCAAGTTGCATCATATCTGATGAACTATGGTGACCACTACACTACACATACGTTCAAAAATCTTTTTCTTATTTTAATCGAAACCTATCTACAAACAGAACTAAATAAAGCACGAATTAACGAAAAAGAAATTGTTGAAGAGAGAATAGATGGTAGAACTTTTTAAAATAATTGTATAGATTTTTAACATGTTTTTTTCTAGAGACTTCAACGCCTTACTACGATGAACAAGGAGAAGATAAAAACGAAATCGAAGAACAATTTTTATTAGAACCCACAAAAACCAACAACGGCGATCAGTATGTCTTGGTCAATACTCGTCTTGATTATCAGCATCGATCAAAGGATCTTAGTGCAGTGTGTTTATATGATTTCGTTAGCCATTTTCATAAGAAGGTTATCAACAAATCGGATCGTCGTTTACTAAAGAATGTAACCAATTCTCAAGGCCAACAATTACCTACAGAAGGAACGAAAATGAATGAACATCATACATTTGACAGCGCACATCCACAATCATTATCTCATCTCATAATTAAACGTTCCATTCCAGTAGTACCAGTCCTGATAGGTCCTCAAATACCTCGCCGCGAACGAGAAGAAACGCATGAACGTTATTGTCGCGCATTGTTAACATTATTCGTTCCATGGCGATCAGTTCAGGACCTTTGTGCACTGAATGAGACATGGTCAGAAGCATTGGAAGCTCGAAGATTATTTATCTCTTCCAACTCGCTTAAGATTATAGAAAATATAAAGCTTTTGCACGAATGCAAACACGATCGAGATGAGCACCTTTATCAAGTTCTTTTAGAAGCCCAAAATGAAAACAACATTGACCCTATTTTGATGCCTAACTACTATGAAGGTGATGAAAATGCAGACGAAGATGATCCAGAACAACTTTTGCAAATGCTCTCCATCGTAAATGAGACCACCACAAACGCTTACTCTGCATTGACAGTTACTCAAGAATAACGCTATGTTCATGATGCATTAGAAGCAATTGATAATAGAGACAGATTTGCACTACTCAATGGTGAGTTAATTACTGTCATATTTCGAAAACATTTAGTTTGATTTTGACCGTACACGTTGTCCGGGCGAAAATAATTATGGTATCATACACGACGTCCACATATTTGTCGTAGCTCGCGAGCATCATACGACCACGATTAAAGAGTGGAAACGTGATATTGAAGCCCGACGAGACGAAACAAGAAACTATTTAATTTCAGGTGAAGATACTCTGGAAGTACGAGATGATGAAACACAGATTGAAGTCGTAGGTGCTGAAATTCCAACAAGCCCAATTAAAACGAAAGCTACGAGAGTCCTACCTGTAACTGCAACCAATTTGGTTTTATTTCCCACAAAACAGAATATCGTCAAACAATTTACACTAAATACTCAGCAAAAATATGCTTTCATGATTATAACTAGTCACTTAGATGGCGAAAATCATGCTCACACCGGTATATTTTCTTGATTTTGTTATTGAAAATTTTGAATAGTCTTGATATTTAGATACTATCGATAATCGGTTATTAATGTGCATATCTGGTTGCGGTGGTACTGGAAAATCTCAGTTAACTCGTGCAATTACCAAGTATTTTCAAGTAACCAAGAGGGGCAAGATGTTGCGTAAACTGGCGCCAACGTCTATAGCAGCAGCTGAGATTGACGGATTAACTATCCATTCATTTTTAGGTGAAAGTCGCTAAAACACTAAAAAGAAAAATATCCGTACATTTAGACCTGGTGATACGAAATTGGAAAATCAATGGCGTCATGTAAAGTACGTGGTAATCGATGAGACGAGTATGGTAGGACTTAGCCTATTAGCTCGTCTCAATCGAATAGTGAAAACAGCCAAGCACGTCAATTCTGAGATACCTTTTGGTGGTGTCAATGTCATTTTCTTCAGCGACTACCTTCAATATTCTCCTGTTTTGGACAAGCCTCTCTACTATGCCTGCACATCGACACAGAAAGTTACAAAACGCCAGATAGATATGTTATGTGCACAGAAGCTTATGTCTGAAATAAACTGCGTCGTTGAATTAACTCAGCAAATGCGAACCGAAGACATAAGATACTTGGAGCTTTTAAATAGATTAAGAAATGGGCAATCGTCAATAGAAGATTACCAACTTCTGTGTACGAGAGTCATAGGAAATCCAAAACTTCAAGTATCTCTACAACAAAAGCCATGGAACGAAGTATGCACATTCATTTTCTCTGTGTATCACATTACTTTTCTTTCAATAGGCTCCAATACTGGTTTTTCGGAATACGCTACGCACTCAAATTAACAATAGGGCTGTCTTAAACAAAACAATGGAAATGGGACTTAGCCCAATTGTATGTATTGCTCAAGATTATATTCAAGGAAAAACTGTGGATGGTTCACGATTACGTCAAGCGATACTTGAATTACCTGATAATAAAACAGAACATCTTCCAGGCTATTTACCTCTCGTACCAGGAGTGCCAGTTTTACTCACAGAAAACGTTGCTATTGAGCTCGGACTGTCTAACGGTACACGAGGAATCTTTCGTCGACTTGTATACGATGAATCACCAGAAGATGTTCGATACTAAGATAAGAATTTTCCATTAAATACCAAGTTTATAACGCAACCAAAGTACGCTTTAGTAGAATTTCCTGGTTGCAAACTTGATGACAAACTTCCTGAACTGCAATCCAAGATAGTTCCTATATCTATTAGTGAACAAACATTCTTGTTTGATGCCAAGGAACTTCTTCCAGAAAATGTAGCAAAAGCGGCTAAAATAAACAAGAAAACAGCAAAACTCACGATCAAACGTAAAGCACTTCCGCTTATACCGGCATACAGCATGACAACACATAAAAGCCAAGGACAAACACTCGGTAAAATTATCGTCGATCTGGTCATGCCTTCTGGCCCACTTGAAGTTGCATCGGTTTATGTTCCATTATCTCGTGTAAAGAGACTTGACGATTTACTTATCATACGTCCATTTGAATTTGCAACACTCCAAGTTAAACCATCAACGGCCCAAATAGCAGAACTTAAACGATTAGATAAAATAGCACAAAATACTCGGAAATGCTTTCAATTCATTGTTTAAAACAATAACATTTTAACAGTGCCGTGATCTTCAGAAAAACAATCTAACTCGTAAAAAAACTCTATATTGCATGCTCGAAAACTGTTCATTTCACTTTTCTAGCCCATAGATCATTTGCAAAGCTTGTACCAATTTCTCTTTCAAATAAAAGCTATAAAGTTAAAAAGAGAATGAAAAGAATTTAAAGCATCTTAACGAAATGTATCGATCAAAAGTCATTATCACTGGTGCATTCCACCAGCATCCCAAGCAGTATATGACAGCTATACACTAAAACAGAAGCTAGATACGACACACGTCACATAAGAAAATTTTCCTCAGTAAGGTTTTCAGAGAAGAACAGTAATATCAACGAAATTTTCTTATAAACATAGGCGCTAACACTCGCAACTGCGCTTTGGAGTGACCCCATCGTAACAAACCCAGAAACCAGATCGAGATCCAAACGCAACGGAGCGACCCTCATTTCACTGAATAAACTTCCAGAAACAGCTAGTACAATAACATTAGCTGTCAGACACCACTAAAATTTTCAGAATCTACAGAGGAATACTGGCCTAATATGTTTTCCAACCATACTCAAACATAAACTTTCAGTTTGACACACATACAGCGTGTGTTGGTGTGGGTGTGGGTGGGGTGTGCTTGCGTGGGTGTCGGATGTGGGTGTGAGTGCGAATGCGGGTGTGCGTGTTGTGGGGTGCGGCGGTATCGGTGTGGGGTGTGCGTATAGGCGTTGGTGTACATATAAATACATTTAATTTAATTCCAAATCCACACCCACCCTCATACGCACACCCGCACCAACCTGAAAACCTATCATTGGTCCAAATGGCCACTCTAGAAATCTGATTGGCGCATAGGCAGACCGCGAAAACCTATGATTCATCCAAATGCCCACTCTAGAAATGTGATTGGCGGAGAGCCAGACTGTGAAAACCTATTATTGGTCCAAATTCCAACACTCGAAATCTGATTGGTGCACAGGTAGACCATGAAAACCTATGATTGGTCCAAATTCGAACACTCGAAATCTTATTGGCGCATAACCAGACTGTGAAAACCTATAATTGGTCCAAATTCCAACACTCGAAATCTGATTGGTGCATTGGCAGACCGTGGAAACCTGTCATTGGTCCAAATTCCAACTCTCCAAATCTGGTTGGCGCATAGGTAGACCGTGAAAACCTGTCATTGGTCGAAATTCCAACTCTCCAAATCTGATTGGTTGGAATGCAGACGAAGCGAATATCTGATTGGTCGATGGGTTAGGGACTGTAGACTAATCCAATGGCTGAGGTTAAGTTTTCTTCGAAGATCGATGATGTGATAGGTCAAAAGAACTTTTTTTCGTTCTGTGCGAACGAACAAACGAACGAACGAACGAAGTTACGAACATACGAATCTTGCTCGGTGTATGACCCTCCTTTCAGTAGAGGGAACATCCACCCACACCCCACCCCACACCCCACACCCACACCCAGCCACACCCA
>CAJNOP010001102.1:10625-22955 GCA_905250075.1 Rotaria sp. Silwood1
CACCCACACCCCACCCCACACCCCACACCCACACCCAGCCACACCCACACCCTCAAGTAACTATCTTTTACACACATCCGGAATTTAATATGAATATTTTTTTTATATGCTTTTATAACTCTCAATCGAGGAGGGACTAGTCCCCATTAATCATCAAATCTAAGAAATTTCCGAATGTTTGATTCTGTTAAAAAATATAGAATATTACAAATCACTGGTATTGTAGTCCGTACATTTTATTATTGATATATAAGATACAAATATCATTAGTATGACACACTTCAAATGTTATTTTATATTATCAAAACTCAACGTTCAATATTTATAAATTTAAAAGAAGTGAACAACATGCAGTTCCATATACACGACTTTCACTCCCATTGATATTTGTACAATATTCATTTTTAATCCATAATGATCGATCATCACATATTCGACTAATATTTGAATCCTGAACACCTAATAATGTTAATGGATGTGTTTCGAGAAATGGTTGAAATATTTTTTCATCTAAATAAGTTATATTTGTGTTATAAAGCCGTAAAAAAACCGGTCGATTACGAAAACGAGTAAGAGATGTTGGTTCGAAACTTGAATCATTTAACATTGGCCCATAAATTTCAATATATAACATATCATATAAATTATTAGTAATTGAGACTGATCGTCTATTTAGAGCTAATGAATATTTTCCAATTGTTGTTAGTAAAGGTGAATAGATTTGTAATTGTGTTAGATTCGGTACATTGTAAAATGGATATTTACCAATATGAACAATGGGTTGTATTGTTTGTGTAGAATGAACACCTAACCGAATATATCGAAGTTCACTGTGATTGAATGCATAATCTGGAATGAATTCTAGTTTATCATTTTCCAGATTAAGAAGTTTTAAATTATTAAATTGTTTTAATATAGTAAATAATGTGTTACTGTCCGATAAATTTGTATTTAAAGTTTTAAATACTTCTACATAATTTCGTGTATTATTAAATGCATGAATATCAATTGAATTTAAGAATGGATTATTATATAATATAATGTGTTGAAAAATTATATTTCCAAAGAGATTTTCTGGTAGATGATTAATTTGTGTATTATGTAAAAGAAAATCATTAAAATGTGTAAGATTATTCGATAATGATTGATTATTTGTTGATAATATAACACTAAGTCTAATAAAAATAGAACGTAAATCAAAAGATGAATTTTGAATATGTTCACATATAATTGATTTATAACGAATTGGAATGGTTGCTGTTAGAGTTGGATAGAGTATTATTGGAACATCGGATGAATTGCTTTCAATACATAAACATGGTTCAATTAAAGAGTTAGGGGGACATTGACTACTGACAAGCATAAAATATTGAAGAATAATACATAATATAATCGAAACTATAAGTGCGTGATGCATATTTAAAATACTGTTAGCTGGATATAACGATTGTAAATGCAGAAAAACAGCAGAGTGATATAAAAAAAGATTTTAGGTGAAGGTTACAGATAAATGCCAATATGTTGAATTGATAATAAAAAAAAATAGTGAAATATGATTGATAATCTGAGATTATATCGTTTAAAATGATTAGTGATTAAACTATTTTTATTGTGAATAATTCATTTCATGATCGAGATATTTCGAAGATTGAGAGTAAAAATAGTTTTTATTTCTTCATCACACTCATCAAATATCATCATCTTTTTAAAGCTTATCTAATGGTGAGTATACATTAGAAAATAATCAACAGAATGACTCAATAAAATGAAAGAAGACATTTTGGTTTGTTCTCCTTACCTTTAGATCAACTTCATACATAAAGTATTTGCTTTCCTGGGTATACTAATTCTTTTCATTGACATGACGCAGGATTTTTTTTAAATCAATAACAATATATTTTTCTTCTCCTCAATTCAAATAATTTCATAAGCAAAAAAATTGATAATGCTATGTACTACTGTGAGCAAGATAATTTTTCTACTCTTTACTATTGTGATTAGTGTTATACAAAAAGATTGCTTACCACTTTCAACTTTTCAAATTACTCAACCAGATTGATTTAATTGTTCTGTTCTGTCAAATAGAGTAGGTTTTACTCATATACATCAAATATTTAGATTAAGGATGAGGATGTGAAAATGTTTTAAGATTGTGAATTTTTGGTTTCGAGATATTTTGGGTGTGGGTGTGGCTGTGGGTGGGTGTGAGGTGTGGGTATGGGTGGGTGTAGGTGTGAGTCTAGCTGTGGTAGTGAAGAGAAAAAATGTTCATGCCAACCACACCCACACCAGGGTTGCCACCTCATGAAGTTGAAAAGCGGAAAGTTCATCGAAAAAAGCGGGAAAATGGTGAAAAAGCGGAAGAGGTGGCAACCCTGACTCATACCCATACGTCACACCCACCCACACCCCACAAAGACTTTTCATAAATCATTAATAATTTTAGTTATCGATGTCGTGCAAACTTGTCTATTAGTTTTCGAAATTAAGTGAAGATTTTTTCACCGATTGAAAATTGAAAGTTAATTAACTGATGTCTATTGAGAAAAACTGACACTAGGGCTATGGAATAATTATTGTATCATTCTCATTTCATATTAATGACTTGGTTTAATAGGCACATGTTTATAGGACGTAAACACAAAGACTTTATACTTTTCTTCTCAACAAATTATTGAAGCCATTTTATTGAAACAGACACTGTTGTCCTTTATAATATATTAAAATCACTCTAATCTGAAGCATTGTTCATCATCAATGTCTGAACCTCTGAGATACTCATTTAAAACTATTTCGCTTTAGGATATTTGTTGGTATTCAAACGATTCATTTACTCTTCTAATTGTTCTTGTTCCAAATTACTGTATTACACAGTTGCTCTGAAGGATATGGGTGTGGGTGGATGTGGGTATGCAGGTGTGTTGTGTCACTAAGATATCCCGTCGACTCATACCCACACCCACATCCAGTTAAAGATTTCTGAGACTCGGATTTTGTAAAGCACAAGCTAACAGGAGTCTTGAAATGCATAGAGTATAGATTAGGAACACTTCTCCCCATCTCATAGACCGTAACAGTCAGCCTCCGAAGACCATAACAAACCGTTACTGAGGACCTTTAGAAACTATCGCAGACCGTGATAGACGTTGCTGTTATACGACTGAAAACCGTATGTCTCCAGCATCTTCTTCAAATACATGAACTACTTTCCTATTGCAGTTCATAATGATTCACTAAAGAATGATGAAATTCCGCATGGATTACGTTAGAAGCTTCTTTATACTACAGTGGCTAATCTTACAAGATACTACGTCTGGTTTTTGGACTTGAAATTGTAGAGAAGAACGTACAGGAAAAGGGCGTACAGCAAAGAATATACAGAAAAATATGTATAGAGAATGACTTATAGAAAAGACCGTCTCTAAAAGGAAGTGTACGAAATGACATATAAATGGAAGTCTAAAAAGAGACGTGAAGATAAGTGTGTAAAGAAAAAAAAGTGGAGCAAAATATGTATAGAAGCGACCTACAGATTCTCAGGCACGGGAAGATGCATAGAAAGGACGTAAATTTAAAAGAATCAGTAGAGTATGAGCATTTTTTTATTGCTTCCAAGCGCAGAAATAGAAAAAGAAGCATAACGTCGAGTGAGCTGTGGGAAAGATAGAGAGCACCAAGAGCCTTCAGAACTGAGTTTCATCAGCTTACGGGTTTGTAGGTTAACTTATTTTGATCATAATGAAATTAATTTCCTCTCTTCGATAAAAATGCTTCAATAACATCAATAAAGCGATGTCACACTCGATGGGCATGCAAGTCTGAAGAGCGATATCAGTGATTGAAGCAATCTGATGTATAAAAACAAGGTGACTGAATGAAAATTAAGAGAATTACGTGTCTTATCGAGAAAAGGCTTCGAATCTTTCGTGAAACCGATTCTTTTGATGAAGCAACTTTGAACAGGTGACATTCATTTATATTTAATCAAACTTGAAAAGAGGAAATTACAAGAAAAATGAGAAGAGATTCGTCGAAGAAAAACATCTTCGATAAAGTCAAATTATTTCTGGATAGAAGCTGAACTATTTATATGATTAATGCCATTTGAAATGAAAACAATGAGCAAGAGCAGTAATAACCATAAGTACAATTTATGAATAAAGAGATCAGTGTTCATTGATTGGTTTCCTCCTCATCAGAAGGCGTTCCTCACTTTCTTTCCCATCATGGATCGAGTCAACACAAGAGTTTGGAAGACCATTTGACTGATTGCATTTTGTATTCGAGAGTTCGACCATAAACTCGATATGAATTATTTTAATGATATACTTGATCAACTCTCGATCGTATGGAATCACTACTGTAAACAAAACGAATATCTTCATTTTCATACATAACAGACCTATCGTGTCTAATATTATAACTTCACAAGGATTATAATGATCAAAAGTCGCCCATACCCTCGATGTCGATGCATGTGCGCTTATCGATCATAGAGTGTTCTGCATTCTATTCCAGAGTGTGTCTGTATGGAATCAAGACAAATATCAATTGTCTCTTTGTCTTACTCTATTTTTTTCCTGTTCTTTTCTCATCGGCGCGGTCTTCATCTCTATTTTTCCTTGCACTCTCACGTCTGACTTGTGAAGAACGCAAAAAGAATCTTTTCTTGTTTTCTCTTACTGTTAAGGCAAAAAGGATAGAAAGTAGAAGAGAAAACTGATTGATTTTTGTAGAGGACAAGCGCCAGAACACGCACACATCTGTCCCATGTCTTCGACATAATATTTTTCAATCATAAACATATTAGTCCGAGTGTTATTGCTGTTAGTAAGAAAATCATGCGTGCACAAATAATGAAGAAGGCAAGGTAATAATATGCCAGTTGTTTTATTTTGGTATTTGACTTAAAACAATCATAGAAACCATCGTCCATAATTTATGTTGTAACCGCTTAACCGTTATTTTTTTTTTTGAGACTAAGTGGTGACTTTTTGCAAAATAATTTTTGATACACAGTAACGTAATCAATATGAAATATCAGAACTGGTAGAGAGATAGCTCCACTCAGTGCAAGATGTTAGAGTCGATTTAGGGTATAGAAAGAAAACAGACTCAAGAAATTGTAGTCGTCATTTTTTCCATACAGATTACTTTGACAAATATATTCGTCAATAACAATTAAGGAGTTAATATCTTTCCGAACTCTGAGTATTGTAAGATTCGCCTTGGGCGAAAAATCAGTTCTATGCTGGAATACTCTAATGTAAAGGGAAGACTGTTATTATAATTTAATCCGAATGAACGAACAAAAGAAAGAAGAGAGAGAACTCAGATTTTTGTTTCCCTGTGAATTTGATATTTTTTGATCGACATTGACTTATATATAGTTCCTGACTATAGTCCGCTGGTCAAAGCGATATTGATATCAAAATTTTTGAGATCTGAAATACCTCCCGAGAATTCGGAAAACTCTTTTTTCACATATCGATCATGACATATCGAGTTATAATCAGGTCAATCAACTGAATAAGGTCATTCGTAAATGTCTCTGTTTCAACTTCGCTATCGTTGATCTTAAATTACACGGAAATCGTCATCCCCGAAACGTGCACAGCGTCATCGTGTTCAGGATATTTAGAAACCTATATATTGAAGGTTTCGGAATGTTTAGATTGCGGATTTTTAGAAAAGAATTTTGACCATAGAAAGAACGTCGATATGACTTGTATAGACTGCACAATAACTAATGTTGTACTGTTTAGGTGACAAAAATAGACCAGAATGAAAGTGTTCAAATTTAAGATTGAAGTTTAACATTAGAAAGCTCGCTTTTAGTGATTTAGAACTACAATGTTTTTCCTACTACCGAGATCAAAATAGTTGAAGTAGACGTCTAGTACGATATTCCCAACGTATTCGAAGGGACCGTGAAAGCAGGGAAAATGTACATCCCCCCATAATTCAAAGTTTTCCGTTAGTATCAGCAAAAAGGAATAAGATTTTTTAATTTTTGTACTACGTCTTTGAGAATTTTTCTACACCACCAATCTTTGTTTGCCCATCATATTAACAGATAATCTTTTTTCTGACTTTCAGCATAATCAATGGTTAATCTCAATTATATCTCGAGGGTTGATAGAAATGGAACAAACGAATATTAAAAGAAATATCTTCTAAGTACTTAGAGACTCATGATTTTTCGAACAATCGCTAGTCATTGAAGATGAATGACGAAAATGAAAATGAATAGCAGAGCTCTGTAGTCAACCATTTCTTGATTGTCGCAGCTGAATTATTTTATCTGTTGACATAAATTAGGCATGAAAATGAAAAAATAATGGCGAAGAGAGCTATTCAATTATTTCTTCATTTTCATGCCTAATTTATATCGATAGATGAAATAATTCAGCTGCGAAAATCAAGAAATGGTTGACTACAGAGCTCTGCTATTCATTTTTATTTTCGTCATTCATCTTCAATTACTAACGATTGTCAGAAAAATAATGAGTCTCTTAGTACTTAGAGAATATCTCTTTTAATATTCGTTTGTTCAGATTTTATTTCTCTTACAAAAGGTTCCTTCTCTCTAACTCTTAGCAAGTTGGTATATTTTTTATATAAATAAATAATATCTATCTATTATTTCAAAGTATGCATGAAATAAGTAATCTGCGATAAATACTTTTGTATAGGTAGTGGTTTGCAAGAAAAACTTAGCTTAATATTTTTTAAGAAGGTTCTGATAGGACTCATGCATCTCTAATGGTTTCATCATAGTTTGATAGTCTACCAAGAACACCATGTGTTGGTGCAATTTGAATTCATTTCTATAAATCCTCGAGATATAATTGAGAGTAACCATTGGTTATGTTGAAAGTCAGAAAAACGATTACGTTATAACACGATGGTCTTGTGATAAAGTTGTACGAGCAATGGGAATAGGAAAGACAGTTTATCAAGCAAGAGACGCAATAAAAAAAAACGAAATTAAAAAGATTTGTAGAGAAAAGGTAGAAATAGATAAAGATTCTTCAAAGGAATCAAATTCAAGAGAAAATTTATCATCTGTTCAATCTCATTTAAAGAGTTGGAAGATCATTAAAACCTGTAGTCATATCGTGAAAAGTTTATTAAATATGTTTTAAATATTTCTGCATGACATGAATAGATAAAAAAAATGAGAAGGAACTTCTGAAATGAAGTGTTATGTTTTTCATCACTTCCAATTGCGATACTTCTATCCGTCATTTTTCATCTGAAGATGAATAAAAAATAAATCTAAATATACTCATACATAGTATTCTTTGTGAGCTATTGAACCATAGCAGGACCAGCCGAAGTAAATGAATCCTTGAGAAGAATTACTAAAATTCATGAGCTCAGGCTTTTTTCACAGTATTGTATGTAGATGAATTGCAGAGCCATGATATCGTTGCTATTCTGAGTGTATTTAGAGGCTAGCAATGGTGTCCTTCAATCGACTTCAGTATGATTTTTTTCATCTTCGTGAAAAATACTCTGTCGCGCTTATCAAGGTTCGTGAGGAAAGGAACAAAACTTTTCAATAAGCGTCTTATTCTGTTGCAATGCCTCACTTCTAGAGAGTTTTTTCAGATGAATGTATTGTGTTTCTTTGGCAACCAAAACGTTGCGCTATACATAGAGAGATAGAACTCATCGAGTACTAACGACTGATGTATGATAACTTGTTTCAATTTTACTCGGTTCAGATTCTAGGGAAAAGATAATCATATTGAATATTAAAGGCAAATGCAGGGATCTCACGAAGGTTCAAAGATTGGGTGAGGGAATGCAGAAAAATTTTTCAGAAAAGTAGTTCAAAAATTAAAAAATCGTAGTCCTTTTTGCTTATAGTAGCGCAAAATTTTGAATTATTGAGGGTGTACACTCCCCACACTCCCTGCGATAATGTTGGGAATGTCGTACCAGACATCTATTTCAACTATTTTGACATCGTTAGTAGGAAAAACATTATAGTTCTAAGTAACTAAGAGTACACTTTCTAATGTTAAACTTCAATCTTAAATTTGAACACTTTCATTCTGTTCCGTTTTTGTCACCCAAACGGTACAAATTAGTTGTGAAATTCAAGTATTTGCTAACATATTGCTAAAAAAACAAAGATTCTGTTCCAGATTCCTACTAGAAACACAAGTGTGACGTCTGAAGAAATGGCCGCATCATCTAATGATGAATTGTCAGCAGCACGCGAAATGAACATACTCATCAAGCTTCGCACATACTTGGATAACAAGCCATGTAGTTGTTGTTACGATTTGCGCCCATTGGCTCGTGCTCGGATTGTCAATGAGCGAGAAGTGTTAGGTTATGCTGCTCATTTGTGGACACTCAACGAAAGTCGCTGGACAACAGAAGCCAACGTGCCATGTTACGGTGATGAACCTGTAAACCAACAACCACTAGGCAACATTTGGAATGATTATCATTTCGATCGACCGACTAAAACTCTACTTGATAACAAGAAACCTGAAGAAGTCGTTCGTGATCTAAAAGAGAATCAACGTCGAGAGCGATGTACGAAGTGTGAATGTCTTGGAGAAATCAAATGTCCTAAGTGCTTAGGTTTTGGCTCTGTGGATTGTGACAAATGTCATCGCAAAGGTTCAATTGAGTGTTGTCAAAATCAAAACTGTTCAAAGTGCAGGGGTACAGGTTCTTATACGTGTGACACATGTTCGGGAAAAATCAAAATCAATTGTCCCACATGTCTCACTCATGGTCGTATTCAGTGTACTGATTGCAAAGGTCTTCGCTTTATTCTCATTTACAAGCAATTGCATGTTAAATGGGAGAATCATGAATCATCGATCACTCGGGATGTTAGCAACGACAGTATCCTCCCGGCTTCAGAAATAGAAAAGGCATCGAGCAAAGTTACTTGTCTCGAATTCGACGATACCTGGTCCTCGACACAATCGATCGACACCGTACTTGATACTTGTGCCGAGTTGCCTAATGATTTACGGACCAACATCCGTGAACAATATCGAAAGGAACATTGCGACAAAGGGGGAAAAACTATTCGATTACGTTCCACTGTTCAATGTCTTCGTATCAAAGAAATCGATTACACATTGGACAAAACGCCAGGTAACACAATTTCTCAGCAATTTTTTTCAAATTATTTGATTTACTCTTTCTATGTAGGTGAAACATATACATTTTGTCTCTATGGTAAAGGGGAAACTCAAGTCTATGAGAACCAATACCCATACAAATGCTGCAGTCGATGCACTCTTTTATAAGAATTCGTTTATCGCGACCTATCTATACTAATTGATAATCGTACACTTTTCTGAGGCTTGATGCACTTGATTCTTTTTGAAATATGCACATACACATCTAACACATGCAATAATCATAATCCTTTCATCACTATATATTTTATTGTCTAATAAACGTTATCACAGAAGATATCCTTTAACTAAGTAGTTAATGATTTATATCATCGGCATGTACTGTTGCCGATCAAACTCTAATATGTATAAGGAAAAAATGGAGGAAACATTACTTGAAAAGAAAGAGAAAATTTGTCTGATATCAAGAAACTTTCATTCGATTTTTTGTTTTGAGTTACTGATCTTTGTTTTCAAAGTTGTCCGTTCATGATAATATGACTAAGATGATGCAAAATGAGAAATAAATTCAGAACTTTGTCTTTATCAACGGTTTTGAACTTGTCAAATAAATTAAAAACCGAACCTGAAAATATGCAGATAACTCTACAGTCTTAGAAGACACTTGGTTTTCTAAAAAATGTATATTTTTAAAGTCTTAGTGGTTTTATTTTTAATATCAAATATACTATTGTGAAAGAGCATGAAACTTTGTGTCTTGAAATACAATATGTAAAAAAAACCTATTTGGACACCTACGATGTTTATGTCTTAAACAAGTGTTTAGAACAGTTTTTCGAAGTTCAAGAAAAATCTAGTAGAAAAGTTTAGTTATTATTTTGGTGGTGATAGAAGATATTTTGGGTTATAGGATCATCTAATAGAAGGGAACGTAAGTTCCTTTTGTGTAAGACTTAAACCGAAATTTGAATAATGATACTTTCGTTACCAATTCACAGCCAACATTCTTAATTTGAGTTTTGCTCCTCGCAACAGGCTCGTATTTTTTTTCTATGGAGATCTGTTCGTTGAAGAGTTCATTTCCTATTCAAAGTCTTTCAACTACCAAAAAATAAATGTCATACTTTTGCTTCCTGATGAGTGATAGATTGTGAATCTATTTTATTTAATACTGGCGAAAATCCTATGATTGGTAATACATAAACATCCCCAACTAGTTTCGGTTTTTCTACATTTCCTAAATGTTGCTACTTGAACCCATATTTTGTCTGAAGGACACTTGGTATGGCATCTGCTCATATGCCTGCTACGATATGATGCAAAATAGGATGACCAGGAGCAACTCCAATAGTCCATTGAACAAACTGGTTCTTTCGAACATAATCTCGTTGCCAAACATCCCACAGTTTGATATCAGCTTCGATTCCAATAATCAATGCTATACTCGTTCTCATTTGCTCCTCTGTTCATGTTTCAATTGATCGAAGACCTATGGTACCCAATTCTGAACGAATGCCTCAGCAGCTGAATCATTATAAAGGAAGTATTTGTAAGTGAGTTTGAGACAAATAAATGAATTCTTGGAAATATCAATGTTCGAAGAATATTTTGAAGTTTGAATAATGTGTCAAGGAATTAGCGGCACATAGATAGGTATAGTTGATTACATAATCATTTTTAGTGGAATATTGTCCTTTTTCAATCAAATAAATAAAGCGAATAACAATGAAATAAAAATCATAGATAAAAGTGAGCGTGATAAAGTACGATTCTTCTGATTGTGATATCGTTTCATTTACTCTATGCCGTAGTGGAAGAAAAGAAATTGAAAAATAATAATAGTAGTGGGTGTGGATTTGCGTGTGCGATGTGAGTGTTGCTGTTAGCATTTGCTTCTTCCACACCTACACCCATATCCACACCCAAAATACATTTGTTGGTACACTCTCTATTTTACTGCACTAATATTTATTTTTTTGTGGAATTAAATTATATCGCTTAATTTATCTTTTATGTATATTCTTCACAATGGAATATTTATTTTTAAGTATAATTTTTAATTTGAGAAATTCTACTAGGATGGCTGTGTAGGTTTGAGTGTGAATCTTAGGGTATTAGGAGACTTACACCTTTCTGCGGAGTCGAAATATTTTTTCGACTACGATAAAGAAAAACTTATGTTTTTTTAGTGTATTTTATCAACGAAATCGTGTGTTTGTCAGAGCCTTATTGACATTCTCTCACACATACAGATAAGGTCAAATAAAAGAAGAAAAAAGAAAAAACAACACGATCATATTTCAGGGAATCACGAATAATATCGTAACATTCTTTTTTTGTTAACTTCTGATAACATTATTTTATCAATTTTCAATGAATACATACTTTTCAATAACATTAATAATTTTTTTTAAACATGGTATTCTGGTTATTGCTCAAAACAAATATGATGATCATAATATATTCGAATTTTATGATGTCAATGGCCCAATAAATAGTATTATTCGAAAATTTTATTTTTAACTACATTATTTATTAATAGATATTGTTTTCTTTTTTGTTTTTAAATTTATATCAAGTAAAATGCGTACTTAAATCAACAGAGAACGAAGGTATTTCTCAATTGTTCAAGTCGAATTGAGTTAAATGAGCAAAGTAATGAATTAATGGCTTCAATTGACAATCCAGTTTTAACTTCTCCAGCATTTAAATTAAAAACTGAAGAAGTTAATTCTAGTACCAAATGTATTCGTATTACACCCTATAGTTATATTGGTGTTAATCACATTATTTGTCATGGGAATAATAATATAACTTATGGTGAAAAGATCGATCTTTTTATTTGAGATATTAAGATAAAGAAAAACAAAACGGTTTTTTAATTAGAAATTATACAAACTGCAAAAAAAAAGTTAAGCAAATGTTTGTTCGAAAGGTTACCCTTCCGAATCAAATAGACATATGAAATTTTCGCGTTTTCTCAATAGAAAAGGCACAACCCCCCAGCTTTTTTGTCTATGTTAGTTTTAACCGTAATTTTTCTAAAAACTCGAATTTTCGCTCATTTTGTGGGCAAAATCTCAAGTTTTTGTGAAAATTAAGATTCAAATTAACATAGACACAAAAAAGCTGAGAGCTTGTGCCTTTTCTGTTCAAAAAACGCGAAAAATCCATATGTGTGTTTGCTTGGGTTTAGACTCATTAAACT
>CAJNOP010001102.1:23379-52247 GCA_905250075.1 Rotaria sp. Silwood1
ATTCTTTGTAGATCATTCAGTGCATTCGATTGTCTTCTATAAGTAGTTATACTACAATTTACTCGATGATTTTAATAATATACGATGAATATCCATTTTTTATGAGCACAGTTGCAACCACAGAAGTAATGCATGGAGTTTTTCCGAATGTATTAACCAGCACACAAAAAGCATATTTAGAATCCATATTCAATGAAGTCATGTTTATTGATAATTATGCAGAAACGATTAAAGAAACGCTCTATGAATTATGTGAAACAAATCAATATACAAGAATCATTGCTCCGCGAGAAACTGATTTATTATTAGCTGCCGAATTGCGAGAAAAATATGGAATTGACGGCCAAACATGGCAAAGCGCTCTGTGTTTTCGTGATAAAGCTTTAATGAAAAGTATATTAGAAACATCGAAAATACGCGTTCCAAAATTTACATTAATTCGAAGTCGTGAAGATATCGACGATTATCTGACAAAAACGAATCATACCTATCCTGTAGTTATAAAACCAACGTTAATGTCTGGTTCAAGGAATGTAACCATTATCAAATCGTACAATGAAATTCTTGAATGGCTAATGAAACACGATTTCGATAGTATTGATTGGGAAATCGAAGAGTATATCGAAGGTGATTTTTTCCACATTGATGGATTGATTCAAAATGGCGATATTATTGCAATATGGCCGTCGAAATATGTAATACCGTGTGCTGAAATATCCTACGATAAATTAGATTGCTCTTACATTATTCCAGACAATCATGTATTATTGCAACCATTGTGTTTAATTACTGAAAAAGTTGTCAAAGAATTACAACTCTATTCACAATACAAACTATGTTCGGCTTTTCATATGGAACTCTTTTATAGCAACAATCAAGAAATTGTATTTTGTGAAGTAGCAAGTCGTGTTGGAGGTTGTAGAATACATGAAAATTGGAGTAGAGCCTTTGATATTGATCTCTACGAACAACACGTGAATATGTTACTGGGTCAAGCCATACACATACAGCAACCTATTCGACCCAAGTTATTGGTGGGTACATTGCGAATCCCGTCGAAATTGGGCACAATAATCAGAATACCTGCTGCGCTGTGTGACAATCTAAAGGGTGTCGATGGATATATTTGTTATAAAACTACTGGGAATATCGTTGATTTGAGAACATCGGACGGATTTTGGATAAATCTTGTGTTTAGTTTTATCACTGGAGAAGATGAAAATGACTTATTGACAAATTTAGAAAACTTTAAAAAGTGGTTTTACGACAATACATTAATTGTATGAATATAATTGTGCGTAACGAGATAAATCGCATTCTCTGCAGACCAAACTCAATTGATTGATATCATCTTGTGTTGTCGACGAGGGTTGGGGTGTAGGTGTGGGTGGTGTGAAGGTGGATGGGGTGGGGTGGGGTGGGGTGGGGTGGGGTGGGGTGTGTGGGTGTGGGTGGGTGGGGTGTGAGTGTGGGCGTGGATATGAATTAAGAAGAGATCAACACCCAACCACTTGAACATCCACACCCACACTCACACCCACAGCCGCTATGTAAGTATTACATGTATTTTATGTTTTCTGTGTTATGTGTAGTTTTCTGACTGATTACTAGTCATACTTGTGTCTCAGTTTGTTGGTGCGTGATTGCTTGCCACGTATGGACTACTATACAATAGTGTCTCAAAACTTTATGTAAAAACATCGAGAATGCTGCAGCATAGTAACCAACATGTATTGATTCAGCATTACTTCGTGTGAGTATTAATTCCGTTCTTTTTTTTAGCAGGTAGGAAAAAATCAACCACCGATGAAGAACAAGGTACATGATTCTTCGTTTGCTTTTCGTTTTATTTTCTGCACAAATGAAAGCAGCTCCGCAAGAACAGTCTGTAAATATAATAGCCTTCGCGAAAAAAAGGAGACGAAAGTATATGCGTAAATAAAATTTTCTTTACTTGTTATGGATGACTCATGTGGCCCAAACAACAAGTTTTAGTCTTGTGAAGAAATTACAAGAGAGTCCATAGTGGATAGTTAGATTCTAGGGTATGCTTGGGGCGTGGTGGGAGTGTGTCCGTGGTATAGCCCAGCGGTTCCAAAAATTATCCGAAACCGGAACCGTTGTTCTGGTTCCTGTTCCTGTTAGTAAAACTAGAAAAAAAGGTTCCAATTTCGGCTCCTAAAAATTGGAACCGAAATCACTTATATAGTGTTGAACATCAAGAAACTACTATTCATTTTTTAAGAAATTTCGATGTTTGTGTTTTCGAAATGATTCATGTTTTTTATTTACAAAACGCAATTTCTTGAAATTGTAGGTGCGAAAAAAGAGAAAGCACTTTTTGAAATAATTATATCCCATGACTTCTTTCCCTCGCCCTCCACCAGCGGTTCTAGAGAAGCCACTGATAAATATCTTCATAAATAGAGTACTCGCTGCTTGGTACGACAATTATGTGGTTTGACCCACCGAGTGCCCACCTCTTCATCCAAAGTCTATTAATTGGCCCACTGAGCGCGTCGTGAAGTAAGAAGATGGAATAACATATGAAGCGTTATTTCTTTGAGCACACTATTGAGTGCACAAAATTAACATCTATCTCATCTTATTTGCGTAAAGAAAAACAGGAGGAGTGAATGAATAAAAGTTAATGTGAAAGGAAAGCATTTTTTGCTACATTGTCTTGAATAAGCATTTACTTTGCTTTCAGTCATTTTATAACTTCTGAACACATTTAATTCATAATAAATGCTATTCCAACTCCTCATGAGCTAACATCTATTATACATATATAACTATTTGCTTGATTAGCTTACAGTTGTCTTATTCGATCTCCAAGGCCAATTATGTGACTGGGTGTGTGTAATTGACCAAGTTATTGTAAAGCATCTAAAAAGTTATCTAACTTACTGTGTAGTACACCTTTTCACCAATTAATAGCACAGAAATTCAGAAAAAAACTTTATTGACTAAATGATTTGTTTCGAAAAATACCACTATTTTAGCTCTTCAAAATTAACAATTTTGTAGCCTCGATATTTGAAAGATTAACAAATAAAAAATACTCTTTTTAACTATTGTTAGTCCATGAAGTTCAGTACAAAACCTTTTTGTATCATTTTAAAATCCCATGCTTGCTTTTGTATAAAAGTGTTCTAAAACATAATTGAGATCATCGTTTTCTGTCTTTTTACGATGATCATTACAAAATTCAATCTTATCTTCTGCAATTTTTTTTTGATTTCTTAATCACTACTATTACTGCATCTAGGTATTGTTTTTCGTCAGAATGCGAAATTGTACGTGATGAGGTGTCACATACTGATGGTATCAGCACATCAAATTTTAAAAAAATTATGATAATAATAAGTAGATACTCACTCCTACTATAAGTATAAGTACAATTGAAGTTGTTCGTTTTGTGTTTTGCATTACAAGTAGGATCCTATGTAATGAATAGATAAGAATTTTTTTCCTCAGAAACCATGGAAGAATAACAAACACATATATGATACTGACTGCTGATAAAACTTTCCGTTCTAACGGTTCCGGTTCCGGGTACAAGAATCTGAGTGTGGGTACGGTTGTGGATTTTGTTTGATCCAAAAGTACACCCACATCTACACTCACACCCTCTAATTTTCAAATATTTTTGGTGAAGCAGCAACACTCATAAAGCTTTCTGAATCAAATTCCTTGAAATACGAAACTAATTTTGTTATGCTGCCATGTTCTTATACTAATCTTCCAAAATGAGAAATGACACTTTCAAACCGCATTCATTTAGCTTCAAACAGACTACACATGGCACTGCTAAACCTTTATTACATTCAGTTAGATTTATGCTAGATTTTCAAGCGGACTTCACAACTTCCTAAACTAAAACATAGAAATTACATAGAAAATATCAGCGAACTCTATATCTTCTTATACCTTATGCGATTCGAACTTGAAAGTGAAAATTGTTAAATATGAGCATTTATCAGTTAACATTCGCAAATTAAGTTAATTAAGTTCTTGTAGTTTTGGAAAAAGAAATAGTTTAATTTCTTAACTTTAACGTTGACTGAATTTTAAAGTTTCAATAAGATTTAACAATTTTATTTGACTTATGACCGCAAATCAGAAGAAGTCCTCATACCTGTATCCACACCCACATCTCCGTTTTAATGACAAAAGAGATTTGCTGCAATTTCATTTAGAAATCCAATCGATTATATAATCTATAAAAAGAATAGAGTTAAAATGATATTTTACTTTTGAAAAGAAGACTTCAGAAGAAGTTCTTAATTTAGAAATATTTAGAATCTTCTGTCCAACACTATTATCTGAATGACTATTATCTTATCGTCAATTTACTTTGTCTATATCAGAGTCGTACCTTTTGTATATTCGTTTTTGTAGATAATATAGCCTCGCATACGACATTTTTTCTTATAAATAAGAACCATGCAATCTTCTTCAACAGCAGTATTTACAATTATTGTCTGCAGTTTTCTTATACCATTGAGTGAGCAACAATATACACCAGACTGGAAATCATTAGATTCACGTCCATTACCTGCATGGTATGATGAGGGCAAAATAGGTATCTTCATTAATTGGGGTGTATATAGTGTCCCATCAATTGGATCTGAATGGTATGTTTTCACATGTGTCCTCTTTAAAAATCAACGAATATTGAAATGCTCCTATATTTTCAGAATAGAATACCAGCTCTTTTTTTATCCTTATCTATATAGGATGTGGTGGCTATGGAAAGGAGACAACCCAAATCCCAGCATTGTTGCTTTTATGAATAATAATTATCCATCCGACTGGACTTATGCAGATTTTGCGGAACAATTTCATGCGGAACTTTACGGTAAATAAACATCATTCTTCTCTTATTTTGTATTGAACAACAGTTTTCTTCCAGATCCCAATGAATGGGCCGATATTTTTGCTGCAGCCGGTGCAAAGTACGTTCATATCATTGCTTTCTGATACTGTTTTTTTTAATCTCTTTTCATTTCATTTAGATATATCGTTTTCGATAGCAAGGTTCACTTATAGTTAACATAGAAGATGCACAGAATTATTACAATTGCCCTTCTTTTTGTTCTTCACAGCATCATGAAGGTTTTACAATGTGGCCATCCAAGTATTCATTCAATTGGAATGCTATGGATGTTGGTTCAAAACGTGATTTACTTGGTAGATTATCAATGAAATCTTTATTGACCATTTTGTACTTTTGTATCTTATGTTTAGGTGATCTAGCAAGTGCTATTCGAAATAGAACTGATATTGTTTTTGGTCTTTATCATTCAATGTTTGAATGGTTTCATCCATTGTATTTGGCAGATAAAAATAATAATTTTCAAACGCAATTCTTTCCAAACGTATGTTAAATATTTGCAAGATGCTTATGAGAGCGTTCAATAGATCACCACTCTAGGAATTTTTCGAAAAATTTTTTTTTGAAATGAGTTGCTAGTTTGAAAGAGCATAAAAAGTTATACCGAAATCCAAAATTTGACAACTTTTGGAGAATTTTACCTCATAGTTTACTCACTAAGTAGTTTTTATCCATGATACTATTTTGTCAAAAACTTTGGTTTTTCTTTATGAATTTTTTTTCATAAAAATTTCACCAAACTCATTGTGAAATTTAATCAATCGATAGAGTCAAAGCTACCCTACGAAACTCTATATTTCATATATTTTATTATGTAGCTTGTATATTAAAAAAAAGTCGATTTGTAATAGATGAAATAAACCATTCTTTAATCTATTTTTGTATATTTGGTTTTTTTTTGTCATGAATTAATTTTTAGGAGTTTAAGATTAATTTTATATAGTTTTTGTAGAGCGTCAAAAGACGCATCTTTCAGTAAAAAAAATATCGTTTATAAAGTACCAGTAATTTTCTGAAAAGCCTACGACAATATTAATCAAAATAGATCATTTTGGTATATTCATAAAACTGGATGTATAGATTTTTTATTCAACGATTGAATATTTTTGAAAAAGACTAAGGTATTTGATAGAAGTTCTAAGATACCATTTCAAACACGATCAAAGCTTTATCACTTCACTATTGTCCTACTGATAATGTTAGAAAAATGCACAAATACTTGGTTATGATTTCGTATAGCATAATGTTTCTAAGTTATGAGTCAGAAATACCTATTGAACTTTAGATTTTAATATTCATACTTTAAGAAATAGTAATTTAAAATACAAATGAATATGCTTAGCTTGTTTTCTATAGAAAACTCAAAGTATCTAGAATTCTAATGGCAATACTCCGATTGTAACGTATTCTTCAATGAATTCGTGGAAGTGTTCTCCAATTAGTATGTGTTTGGGACGCTATTACATCATCATTTGATTTTTATTCATAAGTATTGATATAAATTACCCCTTTGGTTTCACATTAACAATACATAGTTCATTATCAAGCATCTGATTATTATAATGCTGAATGAGTACAGCTCTTTGCATCAGTACCAAACTCATACAGATTAATTTTGTACCGAAGTTCATGTACATGTTTGAGTATCTGACTTATGATATTCACTGATGATAATTTTCTTATGAATTTGCCAGACTTAGAAAAAGTGATTTATCTGTACGATAAATTTTCAACGAACAGGAATATTTTCGTAAAATTTTTCATATATATATATTTTTTAATCAGACGCAATCTATTTATTCTCTTCTGTTTTCGAAATTGAAGAGCACCACAATGTAATTTACACTAAATATAAGCTTACATCTTGATAGTTCAAATTTGATTTGAAAAATGGGATAATCGATATTTATAAAGATAATATCTGCTTTTTTGCTAAAAAAGTGATGCCAACTTAGTACATGATTCGATATTTCAGTTGTTTAATTAATTTTAAATTGTTAGAAGGGGATGGATTAGTGATGGTATTGCTACCTTGCATAAATATAATCAACCACCAAAAACTTTTAGCGCTGAACATTGATTAAAATTTCGAAATCTTCTGCACCTGAACAAAATAAATAAACCGATGATTGTGCATCGAAATTCAAATTAAAATAGATTATTATCAAAATTATCCATCTATATTAATCGAATAGAAGGCCTAGTAATCGATTCATATTTATTGTTAATTTTGACTGCAATATAATAGAATTTGGATTTTAGTACAGAATAATTAGGTTATAGAATTTTGAATATAATGAAATGCTATGGATTAAAAGAATTGTAATTGATTAAGAAACTTGATCGTAATAGAGAATAACTTCAGCTAGATGTAGACCTTTTTCATTCGAAAAAAATCGATTAAAGTCAGTTTTTTTTCGTTCTTTTACGTGCCGATAATGCGTTCATATTTTATATTACCTCTTAATCTATTTTAGTCTCGTATTACCGATTAAACAATTTAAATCTTTTCTTGCCTTTCAATTATACACATTGAGGATATGCACTTTTCTCGATATTCTAACATTAAATCTTAATTTTTCTCGTGATGTTTTTCGATTAAGCATGTTTAGAAATCATGAAACTCACTAAGCTGAACTGTCTTAGAAAAGAAGTTTATTATCTTGTCTTATATGCAACATTTTGGACTCCTTTTTAACACGTTCTATACAAAATGATATAAGCTATTGTCACACATGCAAGCCATTGAAAGATTTGATTGTTATCATATACTGTTAGCAGAAAAAAACTAATTTTCACAGTTTTGAAACTCTTCTTACTTTATATATATTCATTTTCAGAGGCAATTAAAGGATGATTGATTGCGACAGATCAAGCTTTTCACGAGCCACAAGAATATATAGGAAAACCTTACAAAACTCTTTGTTCTAAGTTAATTATTAAATGTCCGAAATTATAAAACACACTGTTACAGGAAGTTTCGCAATTTATGTCGACATAATTTTAAGTAAGTGAATCTCGATAGAAAAAGATTTGCTTAAACAGAAATTTTTTCCTAGCTGATCTGTGAATAGTCACACGGTGTAGAGACCATTTTAGCTCACAGGTACATGTCTTAGTTTTACATATAAATTGTGGTTACTGCTAAAAATGTTTACATCTTACTTTTAAGGAGATCTATAAAAGCTGAATAAATTTTACTGCTACTATATGAATAGAAGTCTGTGAAGCATGCTTTCACAGTAGAAACTAAGCTCTATCAAGAAAACAGAATTAGCTTTCTATCATTTTCTGTTCGAATAGAAAAGAGTCTGACATGTTTCCATAAACTAATATTACATTCGTTATATTTAAACGACTACCAAACAGATTAATGTAAGATCAGTTTCGCGATGTTGGAGTTTTCGCTTCACTTTCAGTGTTTTTTCATGATGTTAAAGGTTGAAAAAAGTCTCCTACTTTTCCTCTTTTTTATTCAAAATCCTCTTTTTTAACGGATCCTCGGTGGGAGGCAAGATTAAGCCATTTCATTATTTAAGTTTTGTTTAACATAAAAATATTTTATAAGCATAGACCTTCCTATAAATAATTCTGTTCTCAAATGTACCGTGTAGGCTTTACTATTTATAATTTGAATCAATTTGTATTAATTCTATCGATATTTTCATTTTTTTCCAAAATGGACTTCCGTGTGTATAAAGCACTTTTATACTATACATCCTCACATATTGTATTTATCTGATGTTAATCTTCTACGTACGAAAAAAAATCAGTTTTATTTCATTATAAATTTCAAAAATTGATAAAACGTGAACCATGTTGTCGATAGTCTCTCATTTATCAAAATTGGAGCACAATCGAGATAATCATTAATAATCGATTGACTTTTAATTAGTCAAAAAAGTCAAAATTAATTTTATAAATCCAATCAAATGTAATTGCTTAGATGATTTAATAGCCAAATTCAAATCTATGCATCAAACTATGGATAATTGAGATTTCAATCGGTTAGAAAGATCAAAATCAATCTTCGACTACAATCGATCTATAAAATAAAAAGTTAAGGAAAATCGATTGATCAGATTTCAATCCGATTATGATGCTAAAAGTGGATGATTGAGAGAAAAACTGAGATTTATCTATTGTTAATAAAAAATAATCATGATTTTGATAGAAATATTTTTCACTGAATGTTGTCATGATAAACTCTCATTAAACAATAGTTATTATAAGCACATTATACCTGGATTTTGAAGATGACCAACTATTTTCATCTGTCATTCTGCAGATTGATCAGACTAAGACTCCTTTTGTTTTGATAGTATTATCAGAGCGCTCGAAAATTGTATCTAAGCATCCAAGAAAAACTATTAGTTACACCAGGACATCTGAAGGAGAATTTTCTTGAGATGTGTTTTAATGATTTTTTTCGTCTGATGGTTAGTAGATTTCCAGCACAAGAATATCCTTTGTACGATAATAAACTTTTTATGCTCTTTCAAACTAGTAACTCATTTCAAAAACTAAAATTTTTCTGTGGTCGATCTTTACTATTATATATGGCGGTTTAATGAACCTCTCTTAAGATTGAGAATAATTCAATTTATAGATGAAAACGTTACCTGAATTGAAAGAAATCGTTGAAAACTATAAGCCTTCAGTTATATGGTCAGATGGTGATTGGGGTTTGAAAATTTAAACAACGTTTGATATCTCTTCAATATGTTCAAGTTCTTTTTTCAGAGGCACCAGATACTTACTGGAATTCCACTGGATTTCTTGCATGGCTATACAATGAAAGTCCCGTAAAAGATACAGTTGTGTGTATCTTTTTTCATTTTACATAGATTAATAATTAGAAAACAATGAAGTATATTTTCTACTGAAGGTTGTCAATGATCGATGGGGTGCTGGTATTCCATGCCATCATGGCGGTTTTTATACATGCTCGGATCGTTTCAATCCAGGACATCTTATTACGCATAAATGGGAAAATTGTTTTACTGTATGAGATATAAATTTCGATGGTAATTTAAGTCTAATCTAATTTTGTTTAATAGATCGATAAACATTCATGGGGTTACATTCGTACATCCGGTGTTAATGACTACCTCACTATTCAAGAAATCCTTTATTAAATTATAACCACTGTCAGGTTGTTATATTTTTGGATGCCTGGGACTTTTTTTTCAATATTTAATTTTCTTTTATTGTGTACAGTACCGGAGGTAACGTATTAATTAACGTTGGTCCAACATCATATGGAAAAATTCCACCCATTTATGAAGAACGTCTTCGACAAATGGGTTCATGGTTGAAAGTTAACGGTGAAGCTATCTACAATAGCGTTCCATGGAAATATCAAAATGATACAATTAACAAAAATGTTTGGTAGACAAATTCGTAAAAGAGAAATAGAAGATTTCAGTTTTTCGTTTTCATTCGTAGGTATACATCGTCCAAAGATGAGCAATTTGTTTATGCATGTCTTCTAGATTGGCAGAAAAATACAACTGAACTTGTATTAGGTGCACCAATTAGTTCGTCAAGTACAAGTATAACACTCCTTGGCTCAGATGTTGGTTCATTGAGTTGGCGTTTAGCTGGTGCAAGTGGTGGTATCATCATTGAACTATCAAATATTAAAATATATTCACTTGCAAGTGATTGGGCATGGGTTTTCAAATTACAAAATATTACTCCGAAATAAACAAACGAGAAGTCATGAGAACATTGATTCGAATGATAGACTCTTTCGAAAATTTAATTTCTAATCTTTCTTTTATGATATTAGTTTGAACAGATTTATACTTCTTCTAAATACTTTAATTCATTTATTTCATTCAAAAAAAAATATATTAATTATTAGTTATTGATGATAAAAAAATATTCGATTTTCATACTATTAGAATATTCATAGGATGTGGCTGTGAGTCTAAGCGGTGCATGAGTGCTTTTGCATGCACTCATCATAATAATCTATATCCACCATCAATGAAGCTTCATACTCACTGAAAAGTTCATTTAAATTTAGTGATTAGATACATTACATTCTTGACATTTCACCTATTTGAAAGTTTTTCCTTTGACTGTACTAATGCAGGTGAAATTCTTTCTTGCAATATTCTCTCTAGTGATGAATTGGTTGCATAAAGCTTATCAGAGAGAAATAAAAAGATTTGGTCTATAGGAGTCCTAAATGCTATCTGAGTGCTCTCTAAAATTTGTTGCTTAAATGTAGTTGGTAAAGTGTTATCTCAAGTTTCATTCTAGTTAAATCAGTTAGTAATTGAATTGATGCCGGTATCCAGTGAGGGTGTGGGTGTGGGTGGGTGTCGGTGTGAGTGGCTGTGGGGTAGGTGTGGGGTGTTGAGTGTGGATGTGTGGGTGTGAATGAAGACAAGGTCAACACCCACATACGCAAATTAACTATAAAAACGATAAATTTGAATCCTGTTTACAAATTTTAGTTCTTACACATATAACTCTTGAAAAAAAACGGAAGTTGCAAGGATAGAAAATATGTCGTGCCATGCTTTTTCTAAATCTATTAGATATTAATATACTATCCATTTGAGTAGGTAGTGATATCAAAGAAAATGAATTCGAGATCTTTCTTTTTCATCCGTCTTATCATGTTATTTTCATGAGTTAACAGCCCGATTTTCACCAATGAATTTCAAAAAAGATTAAAGAATACGTATGGTTTATCATCACAAATGGCTTTTCGTTTCATTTCACGACATCGTTTTTTCTCAGGAAAAAGTTTCATTAAAACGATGTAAATAACATCATTTTTGGTATCTTATAAGTCACACTCACACCCACACTCTCAAGATCAACAATTGTGTGAACACGTTCTACCCAAAGACTTAGTTTAATTTGTAAAAATCAATCTAGATATTGTATATCTGATGTTAAACCGCGTTACAAGACATGTACATGTTTGTAATGAATTATCAAGATTTTCTCATTTTTGAAAAAATCCAACTTGTTGTTTTTTTCACAGTATAATTTAGAATATATCATTCTTTAAAAGAAATGAATATGGTTGAGTTTTTGATGAAAACTCTACATCAATTAATTACTACACAAGATTTATTGTAAAATATTTTCGTACATATATTTGTTTTGATGCATCAATTCTTTTCTAATTCATTTCATGAATATTGTTCGGAATCTCATACTTCAAATCCATAAACTATTATAACATCAGTTTTATCTTGTTATGATACTGTAGTTATTGAGTGGTTCTTTAACTTTCTCGATTTCAGCATTACTTATTTTTGTTAAAATGAACTAAATAAAATAAGTTTTCTATTTGTTAAAATTTTTAACGCAAAAGAAAATCTCCTCCAACTATCTTTGATATTTTTAATGCACTAACAAGAAAACAATAAAATTGAATTGTAAGTTAATACAATTATATTGATTTCATAGACCTTTTATTTTTTTTTTACTAGATTCCGTTTACATTTGAGAACATCACAACATTCGATAATATAAAATGAAATATCACTTGATTGACAATAATAATAATTTATAATTACTATTTGTAATGATTTATCAGGTATAGATGATAGTTCAAAAGAAACAAAGATTACTGTTATTCATTATTTTACTTTTTTCTTACTGGTTATTCTAATTTTAAGGACTGATATTCAGAGTTTTTAGAACATATTTATTTTAAATAAGAATCTTCAATTCATATTAATAAATTGTTGATGTTGTACTATCATCACTTGATGGTGGTGACCATGAATATTCAATGGAATAATTTCTCTTAATAATGATTATCCTTCTGGTATATCTGGACGTGTATATGAACTTGAATCAATTAAAACTAATGTTGATAACATTCTCACACAATTCTGTGCATATTATACCTGAAAATGATGCGCAACAGCTTGAGTAAATCCAATATAAATAAGCGATAATTAGAGTAGCATTTTTGTCTTAATTATTTCAGTATTTTCAACAAAATTTCTTTTTCTCTCTTCCTTTATCAAGATCCTCTTGCGCAACTTGATAAAATTCAAAATCTTCATACTGATTATTTACAAAAGTTAGAATTTAATCAGTTCATTCGTTTGTATAATTCCATCTAAAGAATAAAAAGCAAACAATCAATAGATCAAATTAATATTTCTCAATTACAACAAGATATAATTGAGAAAAAGTGTTTTCTTTTTATAGATACGGACTTGCTTCTTCAAGTCAATGTTGTTATCAATGGATCATTCTTTCATTCGATAAATGACTTTTGGACATGTGAAGATTTAATGGTTATTAATTGACGAGAACAATATAGTATTGGTTCTCTTAATGTGAACACATTTTCGACCTCTTTCTATTGTATAATACCTGTGTTTTACGCATAATTCGATTTCATTTTCCAAAATGATCAAAAATGTTTTTTAAAAATAATTGAAATATTGATTCTTTTTTATCTCTATAAGAACAACCTCGTATATATGAATGCATAAAGAATTTCCTTAATTCTTATTTTAATAAGTTATATGAGATCTCCAATTTATAGGTTGAAATTAATTAGTGAAAATTTTATTTAATTTAGGAAATAAAATATTCGAAGTTGAAGAGTCATCCTCTTTTGACTAAGGAATCATCATACCAGTGATATTCGAGATTGTTGAGTTAATAGCAATCATCATTTTCCAGTTGAATTGTGTACAGACTACGGAACATAGATATTTCTTTGCATCATTCGAATTCGAAAAATTACTTTCTTCACGAGTCAGCTGATATAAGTCGTGAGACATTTCAAAAAGTACCATAATGAAATTTATTGCCACGAGAACTCATAAAAGCTTATGAACACTTTTCTGAAGGACGATTTCGATTGATTGTTTAATTATTATCTATATGATTCATTATCTACAATCAGCTGTAACTACAGCTGTTTGACATATGAGAAAGCCGAAGGTGCTACGGAGGTGAACTCAAAAGATATTATCGGTTCGATCTCGGTACTTGGATCTTACGTTTCAACGACTATTTTCAGATTTTTAGTTCTAGACATCATCGACTCACAAAATGATAATTTTTGATGTGTACATCTAGGAAGAAAACTAGATGGCATCTCGACAAAGTCGAGAGTATGAGATAAGGTGCGCAACACGAATATCAACTATGTCAAATAATCAAATTTTCGAAACAAACGAAAAGTTGATTAGAGACTCAAACTCGAATAGTGTTTCTCTTGAAGTTGTTTCTGTTTATCGAAAGCAGGGATTTCTGTCAATCGTCGTATCTCGAAAAATTTGAATTTTCATCAATCAGCTGATCAAAATCTGACACAAACTGAAACATAGCCATTATAGATTTCATCACTGTAAGATCTCTATGAAAACCTGCCAACATGTTTCTAAAAAAAAACATTGTCGATTGATCGTTTAATCATTGATATGATTCATTATCTATCATCAGCTGTACTTACAGCTGTTTCATATTTGAGCAAAGAGAGTAGCACCTAACTTTTTTTGTTTTAATTATCTCAAAGCTTGAAAAAACTTAAAATCCTGAAAAATTTGTCTTTTTTGGACGGTATTTATATGCGACCGGAACATCGTAACGAAAATTGAAGAAATATATAAAGAAAACTCACGACGCAGTTCTATAAAATGCTTCGCACCGCATTAATGATTTGGATGATTACGCTTTCAAAGGAAGTTTGCTTCTTAGTACATTGGGATTCATTTATGTTTACAATTTAGATCCTTCAGCAAACTTATTTTACTACAGTTAGCGACTTACTTCTAGCGCAATGCCAATCGATCAGTAAAAAAGATGTCCTTACAAACAATGATTTGCCAAGTAACTAATGTGTCTCTCTGAGTTCAACATATAAATGGCAAAATATTGATCATAGAACATTACTGTTTTTTTTGAATACATACATCAAATTGATTAATTTTGACAGAAACAAAAAAATGGTTCGTACTGATAGTTCAGAAATAAGTACTTCTATTAAAAATGCTGTTCATCATTTAAAACAACTCGGTAAATCTAATAAATATTTCATATATTTTTCAATATTTTTATTTTGTATTAAAAAAAAAATAAACTAAAGGTGAATCATTTCAAATAAATACATTTACTGAAGCTGATTTAAATAATATCGATTATGTTGCTGATACACTTATGGCATTGGTATATTGAACAATCTTTTTTTAATTATTTGAAATTAAAAATTTATCTTTTGTTTTGTTTTTAGGAAAAAGAAATTTTAAAATTATATGTCGATTATGAAACAGAATCGATTGAATCAAGTCGACTTCGTCATCGATTAAAAATTTTACCAACTTCAATTAAAAATGAAATTCAAGGTACAAAAAAAAAGAAACAAACAAATATACATGTACATAGTATGTTTTTTCATTTATCTTATAGCGGCTGTTAATATGGCAAGAGAATCTAATGTAAGTGTAATTCAAACATTACAAAAAGAACTCGATACATATCTTGAAAAAGTACGTGAATATACTGATCAAGATAAACAATTGAGTACTGCTATCAATACATTACAGTAAGAAAATAAGAAATATGTTTTTATAAGAATACTTTTTTCTTTTTTAAATATTGAAGAGCCGAGAAAAATGCATTACAACATCAATATGATACAACAATTACTGAAGTTAATCAACGTGTATCTGATAAAGCTACATTACAAATTACTTTAAATGAAACAAGAGATACTGTTCGAGAGACGAATCAACATGTGAGTTATAGTCCTTGACTAGATGCTGTTCGAAGATTATCAAATTAGATTTTGCTACGGTGATCAAAACTAATTATAGATTTACCTTCTTAAAAAAAAAAGCAGTTACATATTCTGATAGAACATATTTAAATGTGTAAAACAGTATCTAAGAATCGAATTACTTAATCAAAAAATGAATTTCCATGGGCATATCTTAGTTTGTCAAAAACCATTGATTTTACTTTTCGTTAGCGATGTGATGAAATACAAGTACACAAACGATACAGATCCTTCTTTTCGAAATTGATTTTTGGAAGAAACTTTTCGGAATTTGATCTTGCTGATAATTTCATTCTAGATGTGGTCTGTACCGTAGAGTTTACGCTGAAGTTTTCAAATATTGTTCTCGTATGGTTAGAGAAATATTCTCTAATTAATTTGTAATAACTATAAGTGAAAGAGCTAAACATTATTACATATCTCCGCTAACAGAACTAATTCAGCAAAAATAAATCTTGTAAAAACAGTCAAAGTCAAATGAAAAAGTAGATATGTTCCATGTTGTCTGAACTCATCCATATATTAGATCTTTTTATGAGATTGAATATTAATATTTTTATTTATTATAGACATTTGATTTAGAAGAAGATATAATGGCATTAAAAGAATGTTTAATGCAAGAACGAAATGAAGCTCGTCAAGAAAAAGTTCGTCTTGAAGACGAAATTGTATGTAAAAAATCTATTCTTATTTTCTAATTAAATAATTAATTTGCTTTTTTTTTCTTTTTCAGGCAACTACTTTCAAACGATATTCAGAACAAGAAAAAGCAAATGAATTATTAAAAAAGTAGTTCTTATTCATTATCATTTTCTTTTTTTTTTTTATTCATTATTTATTTCTAGAGATGTCGATGCAGCTAATCATAAAGTATCAGAAACAGAATTACAATTACGTACAATGTATCGAGTTGAGTATAGATAAAATAAAAATTAATAAATAATTTTTTTTATATCTATGAATAGGAACGTGAACGATTTGATAATGATAATGAAGAAGTAAAGAAAAAAATTGAAGAACAAAATGAATTATTCGAAATGGAACAACAAGAACATGATCGTTTATTACAAGAACGGTAAATATTATTTTAATTAAAATGAAATGAAAAGAAAAATTTAATTTTCAAAATAGACTTCAATTTACTGAATCATGTGGTATCGCATTACTTGATTATCAAACAAAAAAAGCTTCACTTGAACAACGAGCATCAACTGTATGTTATTGTCTTTTTTTTTTATGTTTAGATTTTCTTTCTTATGATTCTTGATTAGAATGAAATCTCTCTGAGAAGAGTAATACGTTGGAAGTAATAGAAAACTTTCCTTGATTAATTAATTTTTCAGAAAATTGACACTTTTATTTTTTGAATTAATTCTTCGAAATAGAAGATTCCGTCATATGAGAAATCCTATCAAGAGGATCGATATAAAATATTTAAACATCATCATCAAAGAGTAATATATTTGTATTTCTTGTGCTCATCGTATATGGTGTGGACGTGTGATTTTTCATTTTGGTAACATCCGCACTTAAGTCGTATTAGTAGTTCTCTTCATAATAGGAATCCCATAAAGGTTTGAAATAATTGAGAATTTTAGAAGTTTTTATTGCAACTAGGGTTGTATGCCTAGTTTTCTATATTTTGAATTGAAAAGTATTATGAGAAAACTGTCGTATTAATTTAATATAAACTGTTTAGGCTCAAGAACGAACAAATGAAGAAACTGAAAAATTAAAAACACTTAAACAAAAACATGAAGAAGTTGCAAAAAAAATCGAAGAACATGTTGAAGTATCAAAAACTTTAGAAAATACAATAACAGAAACAGGAAAAGGGTTTGTAATATAAAATGAAAATTTTTAATAATATATTTTATTTTTTTAAATAGATTAGAAGAAATAAAACTTGATATAGCAACAAAACTTGAAAAAACAGCTAAACTTAATTTAGATAATGCTGAAACAACAAAAGAACTTGAATCAATGAGAGAAGCTCATCAAATGATGGTTGATTCATTAAAATTACAAATGGCAACACTTGAAAAAGAACTTCAACATATTCGAAATACTCGGTATGATATACTACATATTATACTCATGAAAATTGGTTTTTTTTTAGTATATCAAAACAAAAAGAACGTGAAATATTACTTAAAACAATTGAACAAACAAAATTAACATCAAGAAATAATGATATACAACATAATCGATTTGTAACACAAACAACAGTTAAAGTAACTGATTTAAGTGAACGAGTATGTTTAATTTTAATTATTTGATAAATTAATTTAATAATTTTATATAGAAAATAATTCTTGATCGAAATGCTCGAGAAGATCAAATACAAATAAAACAACTTGGACAAAGACTTTCAAGTTTAACAGATGAATATCATCAAATGAAAATACAATTTGAACAACAAATTAAACTTCTTGAAGTAAACAAAAAATTTAACTTTAATAGTTTTTAGAAACTATATGAAACTTTGATTATATCTCATCAGGCAGGGGCGTAACTCGGTCTCTAAGGCAGGGGGCGTAACGTCTTCATTCGTATGGATTCTGCACTAAAATACCCCTAAAAACGCAGTTTTTTCGATTTTTTTTGACCAAAAAAAAACACCAAATTTTCAAAAGCAGGGGGGACGTCGCGCCAGGGGTGGAACCGGTTGAGAAATATTAAAACGGTCCGGTCCGGCCGGTTGAAAAATCCTACCGGCCGGTTGGAATCACATGTCCAACCGGTGAAAACCGGTTAAAAACCGGTGGAAAAATGTCGAATTTTTTTTTGAAAACCGATTTTTAGAAAAAATCGCTCCAAATATGAAATAGTTTAAGGCGCATGTAAAAGACGCTCATCATAATGAATCTTTTTAAAGAGAACCTCAGGAAAAACGATTAATATAACATATGTTTTGAGCACTTTTTTACCTATTCTGACAGAAAAAACATGTGATACCTTAGTTTTTATGGTCAAAGACAGGATTAACAAAGAAGATTTTTGAAAAATTTCAACCGGTGAAATTCCGGTCTTTACCGGCCCGGTTGATTTCTTCAACCGGTCCGGTCCGGTACCGGTCCGGCCGGACCGGTACCGGTTTGCCGGGCCGGTTCCAACCCTGCGTCGCGCCCCACCCTATTTACGCTCCTGACTTCTATTTTTATGTAATATGTTTCATACAAATTCTATTTAATGTTTTTTAGGAAACTACGGCACAATTATTAATTGTCATTGATACTAATCGAAATAAAATCAATGAAACAACACCAGAATTTGAATATCTTAAAGAAGAACATGAAAAAATGACACATATATATGAATCAACAAAAGAAACTATGATAGAAACAAAACGTAAAAAACAAGAAATACTAGATAAAATTTCAAATATACAACGTGATATTCGTGAAAAAAATAAATCACGTGATATAACAATGTTAGCTGTTAAAGAATGTCAATATGAAACAAAACAACGTATGCAAAAAGCACATGAAAATATGTTAAAACTTGAAGAAGATATTTATGAAAAAGGTTGTCGATTAGAAACATTAGAAGATGAAAATGAACGATTTCAAAAAGTAATTTTCTATTATTATTATTTTATCAATTATTAATTTTTTCCTTTTCTTTTTTGTTTTTAGACTATTGATTATTTAAACTATCAAATTGAATTATTTAATCGTTTTTCTCAACAATCAAATGTTGATATAAAACATCTTGATGAAAATAATCTTGGCCTTCTCAGTTAGTTAATTTTCTTTTTGAAACATATGTTGAACTATAGAAATGCCCTCCCCCTCCCCCCCCCCTCCTGTGGTGAGTCCCATTAGTTCCATCATATTTTATATTTTAATCCAACAGGAAGTAAACTAATAGCTTCTTTTTTTTTTCTTAATATAGATATCCTTGAATCTGGTTGGAACAATGATCGACAATTAGAACATAGATCAGCAGAAAAAGATTTACAATATATTGATGATTTAACTATTTTACTTGAACATACTGAAAAACGTAAAGCAAAAGTTGGTTCAATTGTTTATCGTCTTATTGGTGAATTACAACATTTAAAATATTATCTTGAAGGAATGTCAAATCCATCGACACCTATTTTATCTAATCCAACATCTGGTAAAACATTTTTGAGAATTAAATTTGAAATTATTTTTTCTTTTAAGATCATCCATTACAAACAGTATCAAGTAGTCGACGAAGTCATCGTCGTAGTATATCAGAAGAACGTACTCGTTCAGCAGTTACATCATCAACAACACCATTAGAATTAATAAAAACACGACATAGACCACAATCAGCTCGACGTATTGTTTTATCAGCATCAACACCAATTCAACTTACAGATGAAGTTCGACAACGTGTATCAATTTTTGTTGAAGATAATTTTGATATTAAATCAATAAGTACAAAAAAATCATCAAAAAATTATACAACAAGTACTTCAACTGGTCAACGATCAGCACGAACAGATTTTTCATCATGGAAATCAGTTATTACTTCAGCACCAAGTCCAATTGATGAAAATGATCGAAGAAAAACAGCAACTAATCCAAAAGTTGCTTTTGCTTGATTGTTTATTTTATTTTATTTTTTTAAATAAAATTAATTCATATCAAGAGAATTTTTTCTCAATATATAAGAACAACCTAGGTCAATCTCGAATTAGAGACTGAGTATATTGAATTCTATATGGAGATGTTTGTTCAGTTCAAACAATATATCGAATAAAAACTAGAGTAGAAAAATGAAATCGACTTATCGTCGAAAAATTAAAAAGGAAATTTATATTTCGCCTATGGATGTGGAGCGAAGAGAACAAGTACATCTATACTTTGTACTACTTTCTTTTTGTTATTTACGTATATGTTTAGTTGTTCATTATCTAAGAAGTCAATTATTAATATTCAAGACATAATATGTATTCGATTATGTTGAAATATCTTGTAATAAACCAATCGATGACATAAACATATTTCAAAAATTAAACATCACACATAAATGCTAATTACTGTCTATTTAATATTACACTAGTTGAATAATAAATTATTTGATTGATCGATTTTTTATTTATATCTAATGATCGGCATCGATTATTATCATTATGACAAATATTGAATGATTACATTTATTCTATATTGCCGTTATCGTTCACACTTATGTGAAGAGCGAATTTTTCTCTTCAAAAAAAAATAAAAAAATGTGTTACCAAAATAAAATAATACTTAGCATTCGATAAGTTTTTCTCATCCGAAATAAATCTATTGTTATTATCTTTGATCTGACAGTTATTAATAATTGTGAAATATTTCAAATAAAAAAAAAACAGTCATTTATTTTATAAGAATGAAGACATCTACACTATCCTCTATTATTGTTGTTTATTATATACATATGAACCTGATAATCGTCTCTCATTTGAGTAATTATATATCAATGATCAATAATGAGGAACAGAGAGGAGATGGGTAATGTTTATTTAAAAACTTCGATTCTAAACATGATGAATAATATTTATCTATGAGAACGAAGATGATTATAATAAAATACAAAAATCTGTTTTGAATTTAGAAATAAAAATAAAACAAGATAATATTACATCTTTTCACATTAGATCTCAAAATGGCATTAACTAAAATAATACACATGACGTTATCTATATATATATTTTTTGTTGTCTCGTCTTGTCAAATATATTCAATAAGTATGTAATCAATTAACAATTGGATGAAAAAGAATTTTATGAACAATTCGATTCAATTGACAAGTCTTAGTATATAGATATTTAATATGTTCATATTTTTTTATTTTTTATGAACTATCTTAAGTGTAACAGATTGAATTCATATGTATATATATAAATGCGGCAAAGAAAATGAACTCACTCACTTATTATTAATGAACGAAAGAAAAAATTAGATGCAATCCATTTCTTGTTTAATTTTTGCCGATTCATCGATTTTGATCAAAAAGTAAGAAGAGATCATCGTTAGAAAAAAAAAATGTAAATGATGTCATATGATCAAACACAACTCACTTATATATAGGTATGACTATAACAAGTGGACAACAGGGGGAGAAATAAAAAGATATGAAGGACATGTTAAGATTGAAGAACTTAGTAGTTTTGCTGTAGGCAAGATGAAAGTTTTCGTTAAGTTTTCGTTTCATTAACAAATTAGACTATTGAGACATAGTGTTTTTGTTGTTTTTATTAAGTGTCTCGAGCCGCACAGGTTGATTACTGATATAATCGAGCTCAGATTTGGAAATTTTAGAATTTGATGAACTCTAAGCGTGACCCATCCCTTTCCCGGTGCCTGCTTCAATCCTCTTCACTTCACAATCGCATTGTCTGCTTGTTTCACTTTATGACAGAGAAAGGTAAATGATGTTTCAAAAATTCACTGGTTATCTAAAGTTACTATGAAGCTTTTTAAAAACTAATAGAAAGTCGGATATTATTAGAGAGGATGCTCTCTGATCTCGAATGGGTGACTGTCCTCAAGCTTGAAAAATCTTTTGTTTCTAACTTCTGACGACCTTAGAACATCAAAACGAAAGATACATAGTTCATTTCATCCTGTAGAAGCTCAATGTCAAAGTGAAATAAGAAAAAAAAAAAATGTATCTAATTTTTTCTTATTGGTCGATTTGTTATTATTATAGAAAAAAAAAAATATCTATTGGTAGAAAAAGCAAATAAGAATAAAGAACAACTCAGCATGATTTCTCCAATCAGCAGCACCCCTACAGTTTCTCTCTCTCTCTCTCCCTTCCGTTTTTATTCTATGTAACGAAAAAAAAAAAAAATGCTCGACTGGATATAACACGCGTATTTCCTTTCTTTCTATCAGTCGATTCACACATCAGGAGTTCCTGTCGTATAATCTCAAAAGAAAAAAATTACATCATTAATTTTTCATTTTCTATAAGTAGATATTAGTTTTTTTTTTCATAGTAACTATCAACAACAACAACGATCAAAAGAATTTAACTAAATTATTGTGTATGTGTTTATATTCGATAGATTACCTACGGGAGTTATATTATAGTTAGATCCTGTTGAGCATTAAAGACACATCTCATCTTACATCTCAATAGAAAATTGACAAGTGTTTAATACCTATTGAGATTGTTAACAATCAATTTACATAGTGAGAATAATTATTACATTTATCTTTTAAATCAATGTTTGATCTAACAAATCCATCAATTGATGGAACTCTTAATACAACAATATCATCATATTCAAATCCATATACATCAACAACTTATCGATCATTTAATTCAACACCATCATCATCATCATCATCATTTCTATTTAATTTACCTAATTCTATTGATGATCAACAACGTCTTACAGATTTTTCATCATATCAAAATACAACACAAGATCTTATGTAGAAATTATTTTAATTAATTTTATTTTTCAAAAAAAAAAAAAATTTTTTTACATATATATATATATCTTTGCTAGGACATATTCAATGTTTGATCCTGAACAGTATGCAAATAATCAATATCATTCTCGTCCTATGGATTCAACAAATCAAACTACATTTTTACCTTATTTATATCCATCATATCGTCCTAGTTTTAATACAATATCTAATAATACAAATATTAAAAATGAAAATTATATTTGTAAATGGATTAATTCTGATACAAATCGAATATGTAATCGAACATTTACTTATATGCAAGATATTGGTAAGAATAGCAAAACAACAAAGTCTGTTTGACCTTGAGCTGTCGTTAAAGCTTGTCGAGTAGGAAAATTCTAGACCTATTCAACGGTCTCTAGACGCAACAAATGTATAACTACACTTACTCTACAAAATACTATGCGCAAACCTCAGTACTGCCAGTCATAGAATAATCTTGAACTAACAGTTATTTGATCTGTATGGAGAATACAAAAATTATGCGCTAGGCTAGTATTTTGTTCAAACCGACAGTTAGTCATAGTTATTTGTCCTAATGAATCTGCCGCTAAGTACTAGATATTCCTTCTATATAATAAGATTCTTGTAATGATGATATTGTTTTTCTAGTAACTCATCTGACTGTTGAACATGTAGGTGGACCTGAACAATCATCTCATATATGTTTATGGCTTGATTGTACTCGACATGGTCGTGCATTTAAAGCTAAATATAAATTAGTTAATCATATACGTGTTCATACCGGTGAAAAACCATTTCCTTGTCCATTTCCACGTTGTGGAAAAGTATTTGCACGTTCAGAAAATCTTAAAATACATAAACGAACACATACAGGGTTAGTTATATATATATTTTTTTTGTCTTAAAAATAAAATCTTTGTTTTTTTTATTTGTATAGAGAACGACCATTTCGATGTCAATTTTGTGAACGAAGTTTTGCTAATAGTTCTGATAGAAAAAAACATCAGCATGTACATACATCTGATAAACCATATAATTGTCGTTTTAATGGTTGTGAAAAAACTTATACTCATCCATCATGTAAGATTAAGCAAAATAATACAAACACAAAATTTATTTGATTTCTTTTTTTTTAGCTTTACGTAAACATATGAAAATGCATGAATTAATAACATCATCTGATTTAATAAATAATGAAACATGTATAAAACGAAATAATCTTAGTCAATCACCACAAATAAATAATTCATTAACAACTGATAGTTGTTCTCAATCACCATTATCTTCATTTGAAAATTTTATACCAATGAAAAATATATCATCATCAAATTATATACATCCAATGAATGTTTATCATCATCATCATTCAAATAATTTTCAACAACATTATACTGAAATTAATTTTTAAAAAATTCTATGTTTTTTCTTATGATTTTGTTTTATATAAATAAAATATTCATTCATTGAAATTAATTATCGTATAATACATATAATTACTTTCTCTTCAATGCGGATGGATCAAATATTGAAAATAAAACTTTCTTATTTAGACCTCCTATGGTGATTTTCTTTCTTTTCGCACCTATTGATTTTTTATATTCTATTGTTTGATGAATAATCATTGCAGGGTGCCATGTCTATATATACAGACAGAGCCGTTCAATTACTATGGTTCATACAGAATTGAATATCATCCTTGTAATTAATTTTTTCAATTGTCTACTTATATATATAGATGATCATCATCATTTTGCCACGGCAGGATATGATAATTTTTGACGAAAATAAATAATTTATTTTGTTTAAATAAAATCAAAAGACAAAAAAAAAAGAAAAAAGAAATAAAGATTGTAAGCCAAAGTAAGATGTTTTTTTTTTCTCTTGAAGAGTTTTGTATATGATGGAAATAAATAGATGGAATTGATAATAAGATCAGATAATATTGAATATTTAATTAGTTCTTTCCACGACGATTCAATGTAATTGACACTAAAATAGTAAAATTAAATTATTTTAAAACAAAATTTATTTTCGAATTTCTTTCTTATAATAGAAATCTACATCATAGTTAGAGCTAATGTCAGTGTGACATAGGGTAAAATAATCAAGTATTTTTATATATAATGAACGAGTCGAATATTTGTTTTTTTAAAGTCTTTCCGAGATGTTAAAAGCTATGAATTAGAAGCAACATATCGTGTACGTTTGGAATATAGACTAAGATACAAAACATCATTTGATCAAAAAAATGTAAATTCAAAAGAAATAAAAATTGAATAAACTTATAGAAAAAACTTCATTTAGTACATTTTGTAGAGTAACTTTTGCTCTACTAGTTGATATATTAATAAAGGTATTAATATTAAATTTCGAGTTATCGAAATTTTCCATAGATTATTTCATGAAAGTTTCTAAACTTTATATGTTAAGTAATGCATACTACTCTATCGACTTATAAGTAAATTTTAGGAAAAAAGAAAACTCACTAGATAGACATTTCGCATCAATACTTAACATAAAAAAGAAATATACATATTAATCAACAAATAAAAAAGCTTTTTTTTTTAGCTTTTAAGAGTCGGAACCGGAACTACTGGAGTGAACATTTTCAAAGTTAAAAAAAATTTGACTCTGCAAGACTCTATCATATACTTTTTGTATTCAACATTTAGATAGATTATCTAGTTTTATTTTAGTTCAAACTATATCATTTGTCTACTATCTACAACATACAATACAACTGTTGATAAGTAATAAATATTCAGTGACACGTATTATATCTAACGTCGAATAGAATATGAATAAAAGTAGATGAATTATTAGTTAATGATATTTACATGAAATAAAGTTAAGAATAAGAAATTTTTAATACTCTTTTATAAAATTTCATGTATGAAAAATTGATAAAAATCAAAATACTTAGCGCAAACCAAAAAGTTCGTAGAACGGTGTTTAAAGAACCTTGTTGGATAAGGTAACCTATTCAGAAATGAAAAACTAAATATACCATGTTGTAGAGCTTTTTGAGGCACGTCGAATGGTATATAATAAATCCTGTTTTTCATAAGACTTTGAAGGAACTAGAGTCAATTTACTGATAGACGACTACGCATCCATACTCACACCCTTACCTAAGTATGATAGGTTACAGAGATGTCCATCGCGGTTGAAAACTGACCGCTGCCGCGCCGCGACGATAAAAGAAAAAAGCTAACGCGCCGCTACCGCACCGCGGTGATAAAAACAGAAAACTTACCGCGCCACCACCGCCACAGCGGCAGCAGTCGCGCCGCGATGGACATCTCTGATAGGTTACTGAATATTGTGGTCCTTGAGATTAGTCGAAAGTATTTGTAAAGTATTTTTTCTCACATACGATTTTGCAGAGTTTTTGATGGGCTACAACCTCATATATGTAGCATCTCCGGTCATCTTGTCAGTGTGGGTGTGTAGTTGTCTATCAGTAAATTGACTCTAGTTCCTTCAAAGTCTTATGAAAAACAGGATTTACTATATACCATTCGACGCGCTTCAAAAAGCTCTACAACATGGTATATTTGGTTTTTCATTTCAGAATAGGTTACCTTATCCGACAAGGTCCTTTAAACAACTTTTAGTTTGCCCTAAGTATATAGAAAAATAAATTTATATTCAATGACTCAAAGTATATTTCAAAAACAATTCAATTGAGATTTCTCAATAATAAAATACATACTTATAATGATAATTACAACTGTAATAACAATACCAGCAATGCACATATTTGTCTAAAAAAAATATGAATAGACAAATCTAACAATTGATAAGACAATGTATTATTTTTAATACTTTCGCATTTTTCCACCAATATTTTCTTTGTAATTGTTTTGCTGTTCGATTATATGATGTAGCCGATAATTGAAGATCATCAGAACGTGTTACAAGATTATTTAATGCAACATCACGATCTAATAGTTTATCAATATTATTTTTCATAACACCAACAACTTCTTGAACTTGACCATGAAGTCTAGACACAAAAAAAAAGAATATATATATATATATATTTTTTATAAATATTTACTGTTTTACACTATTATTATCCGTTGAATTTTTATTATTTCTAAATGAATAAATATAATAATAAATTTCAATTATATGTATAATACACATATTTCTTACGAATCTCCTTGAATATCAAGTGCTGCATCATCATCATCTTGAATTGTTGACTAAAACATAAAGTTTTATTAAAAAAAACATCATATATTTGATTGAAGTTTACTTTATGTTTTCATGCTCTTATTTCAATTGTAAAAATAGAATTTTAAGCTCTTTTAACTCAAGTTTGAAAGTAAAAGACTCTACTTTTCTATTCTATTTTTTTTTAAAGTTTAGTATCACAATCTGAATTTATATGAAATTTTAATCTAGCATAATTTTTCGGATAGAATAATTTATAATACTAAATAAGAGCTTACATAATTTTGTGAACGTGTATAACCAGCTGCAGCCATGATTTTTATATGTGTATTTTATATTTCAAATCTAAAAGTATATATATACAAAAACAAAAAATGATTTTTTATCCAAAAGTAATAACTAATAATATAAACTCAAAATTTCTATTTCTAAGAAATAATTCGATGTAGATACGCATAATGAAAGACTACATATACATTATATCCAAATAATCATGTGATAATTTATTCTAAACGGAACAACCGATGTAAGTCAAAAACATTGGGTATAATATATGCAATACTAATGGTAGTGCGACATGGGAACTTACCAATGATTTTTTATTTTTTTATTTATTCGAACTTATATGATGTCTCAAAAATTCTTATGAAAGAATAAATTAGACTTTTTCTAGATTGTAACAAAGTCATCATTTTTGAATTATTTTCTTCATTACTATAATCGTGAATAAAAATTCTAATATAGAAAATTTTATTTCCAACGAGAGTTCTCGTCTTCGAAAAAAAAAAAAAAATCACTATTTGTATTCTTCTTAGCATTTACGGAAGTGAAAAAAAAGTTAATTTAGGTGAAGAAGAATAGAACTCATTGAGTCCGACAGTTACTACTGTAAAAATAATAGTTAATTATAACCTTATTCTTATACAATTATTATCAAAATGTCATACAGGAATATGTAGGACGTGCTAGTTTTTGAATCTAATTAAGCAAAACAAAAGTCATCTTGCACTTCCGAACGACTATCAAAACCAGATTAAAAAGTTTTATTGAGAATATTATGACTAGTTTATCTTCATTAAGTAAAACAAGATTTTACTTTTCGAAGTAAAGATAAAGAATTAATCAAAAAATTTTATTTAACAAGAGAAAAAAAAACATTAGCGAAATATTTATTTATCTCCATTACTTTCTAATAAAGGATTATTATCTAATCGACCAATTTCATCTTCAAAATTAATTGGTAATTTAACATCAATAAATCCTACAAGTTCAAGTAATGAATAAAGTACAACTTTTGATTGTTTTTGATAAATAGATAAACGTTGATTTAAATGTATTAATTCAGATTTTTGTTGTTCATATTCAATATTTAATTGATTTAATTTTTTTTGTAAAATATTACGTGATGAATATCGATTAATAACATTAAACATTGTTATATAATCTGATTGATGACGACGTTTTAATTTAGCTAATTTTAAATATTTTTGTTTTTCATTTAAATTTTCTTTTAATTGTTTTATTGATAAATTTAATTGAAATAAGTTTTCTTCATTTAATAATATTTCTTGATTTAAATTTTGAAGATTTA
>CAJNOP010001103.1:180-17548 GCA_905250075.1 Rotaria sp. Silwood1
AAGAAAATCTTACCAGACACCATTTCAATTCCTTTGCAAGCGACTCATAATCGAAACTGCCGTATTTTTTACGTCGAAAATATATTCCCTTTAGCATTGCATCACCAATCGCATCTTCCAAGTTGCCGTTGGCTCCGATGGGATTAAATACGACAATGATTTCATTATTTTCGGCTAGGTCGCGTATGACACCCTCAATTTCGGTACCATCTCTCGCTCTCGCATCGTCCTTTGTCTCATTTTCCGCTCTCTCATCGTCCTTTGTCTCATCGTCCTTTGTCTCCTCTTCTTCTGTCTCATTTTCCACTTTTTCATCGTCCTCTGTCTCATTTTCCACACTCTCATCGTCCTTTGTCTCCTCTTCTTCTGTCTCATTTTCCACTTTTTCATCGTCCTTTGTCTCCTCTTCCTCTTGAAATCGCAATTCTTCCAAGCGTTCTTTGCAATAATCAAACATGACTCTCTTTTCTTTCCATTCATCGAAATTAAATTTAACTTTTCCGCCAGTTGAATTTGAGAATTTGGTGACATCATCAACGATGTCCGCGATAATATCAGCGAGTTCGCCGGTGCCCTACAAGAAACAAGTTTATCACATAAGCAAATCATGAAATAACTGATATTTTGTTATCACTGCCTGACAAAAATAGAGCTTTGACATGTGTTCTATACATAGGATAAATCCATCATCACCCAAGTGAGCCGAAAAAGACATGCGAGGGGTGCGTCGAGCCCTCGACCCATCGGAAAATGGCAATCCGAGCGGTCGATTTGAAATTCCGATGGGTCCAGAGCCTGATGGTAGGTACATTGATAGTTACCAGAAGCACGAGATCGAAACTTTGAAACATCGATGATGGTACAATTTTGAGACACGAGCTATACCCATCGGAATTTCAAATCGACCCCTCGGATTGCCATTTTCCGATGGGTCGAGGGCTCGGCGATGGGTATCTTAGGAGACATCGACAGTGCAAAATCGAGGCGTCGAAATACCCTTCGAAAGGCCAGTTGGGCAGTCTTTACCATATACTGAAAGCAATCAAATTCATGGGTGTACACCACAATTAGGCAAAAGATTTCGAGTTTTTATTTTAATCAATTGATTCGTTCAAATGTAGTTTGAAAAGTATTTAAGGCATAAACAATGTAAACTTGTCTGACAAAGTTTGAAAATGATCAAAATAGGAACTATATGCATGCATGTAGTATGTTCATGGAAAATTATAATGTTTTCAGGAATAAAAAGCTAACACCAGTCTACTAGCTATGCATATTCCTTATAGTTCAATGTTTTTTGAAAACTTTTACTTCAGACCTAAAGTCTGTATACGGTTTGCAAACTCAGGAGAACATGAAGAAAACATCATCGTTAGAATTTTTCGAAACCAATAGTTGAAACCTAAAATTCTGAGATGCAATTACTGCATCCAACTTATGTCCAGAGTAAGTGCAAGAGCAATGTTTGTACTTTTGTAAGTTATGCAGATTACTCTTGAAGATATTTGTGGCTATGGAAAAATCGAAATCGACATTATTTTTTTAAATTGAATTCGTGATATAAAGGAGAGGTTAATTTTTAATGAGAAAATATCATACAAAACTGTTTAGAATATAACTAACGACGAAAATGGGAATGCATACAAGAGAACTAGTGGTACACAGAGTTTATAGATCATTTTTATGCTTATGATATATAGGACGTTTTATGTATTTCGAACATCAACAAAATTAGTTTAAAGGCACATAGAAAATGATAGGGGACCGAATATATCTATATGAGACTTGAGCACTGCTGTTGATGTTTCATATCATATATTATTCTATTATCTCTTGTCTTATGTTGTTAGTACCATAGACATAAGAATATGATGATCAAGTTTTCGATATCGACTAACAGTATTTCATTTAGATTATGACTTAGAATGCAAATAAATATAATAGGGATCAACAAATAGTTGTCGCAATCATCTTGTCAGATTTTTTAAGAGTTACTGAACATGTAATGAAGCAAACTATGTGCTAAATAAAGGACTCAAAATGAACTAATCCTCCCTCCTCCCTCCATTCGTTAAAATAAAAAAGTCTTTTCAGAAACAAATTTGTACCGCGTAATAGAAGGCCCACGTTTTATTAATATTTTTTTTTTTAAATTCAGCACATAAATTAGTAGTTTTATACCTAAATATGTCTAGTTTAGGAGCTTTTAGCTAAATATTTCAAACTGACGAGTTCAGTTCTTTATTGAAGCTTTGAAATTTGTGAAAATTTGTATTAAAATATTCAAAATCACTTCCATTCTGTAATAGATTCCTTTCAATTAAGAAACTTATCATTGCAGCACATGTGAAATCAGAATGTAGAACCCACGAGACTCAAAATGTTATAATTTTACTATATATTGTCAAAAAAAGTTGAGAAACTTTGTTTTCACACACTGTCAAATAAATGAATAGATTAAAATTAGTTTTATCATTTGAGTGAAAATATACACTTGAAAACTTTCTCACAACGAAACTTATGTATTTTAAGCTATTTCCTTCGCCTCCCGGTCCATTTATTAATATCTTTATAGTATTAATAGAAAAGATGCAAAATGTTAAATTTCTAAAGAAACATTACGAATAATGATTAATCTGTAACAATTTCTATTTATATATTACAAACAGATGTTTTTCTAATGCTCATTGTTTTTTCTTGTCGCTGTTCGCAATGTATTATTTCTTTTTTAACCGAAATTTCATTATTTCATAGTACTTGATTCAAACTTTAATTTTTTGAAAAGATAAGCTTACTATACGCATTTATGACGTGTTATCCAGATCTTCACAATCTTTTATACATCATCATGTACTAAATAAGACCGAAACTAAATATTCCTGAAAGTTAGAAAGTGATTGGAACATGCTTTTATCTTACTCATATCCGGATTATGGGAAATCAAAAGACTATCTTTTAAATGGATCGTATAATTTTTAGATGTGCAGAAAAGGAGGTTGACTTATTGCGACTATTCTTAAGAATATTTGAACAATTGAGATATAAAAGAAGATTATAGAAGTTTTTAAAAACTTCCAAACCAAAGCGGTTACTACAACATATAATAGTAAAGGTGTAGGCGAGTCGAAAGCTTTAACTTAAGCTTACATTCACTATTATTTTCAACGAAAATATATGGAAATTTCACAAAAGTTAAATATATACTATTTAGATCAGGAATTATATTCTCCAGAGTTTTGAAATAGTATAACCATAGAGGTTAGTTGCGCACAATTTCTTATTGCTCTGATAGACGATACATTGGAGGAAAGACAAAACTTCATCTTAAAACTTGCACTCACTATTTCCTTCAAAAATATATGCGAGTTCAACAAAATTGTAAGTAAACTACGAAAGACAATACGGTACTCAATTAAAAAATTCTTCCGCTTAAATATAATAGAAGACCCTGAGTCTTTTATTGTAAGGCGGAAGGAGTAGAACATATAGACACACTACACTGAACGAAAACCAAGAAAATAAACGCTATGTTACAAATTATTGCTGAATTATTTAGTGCTCGAATTTTATGTCGGGATGATAATAATGATGCGAAATTTGCAGATGTATGATTTGTTAACAAAGAATGAATCAAAATGGTTAGTGATGATTGTAAGAGAACGATTGACGAAGTTACTTAGAAACATTGTGACATAATGAAAAATACTACTTTCTTTTTCTTAATGTAAATAATTTTAAGATAATGCTTTCAGAAGTAAACTATGAAACACGACAAAATCAGTTTAGCTATGATGAAACAAGTTAGCTGTCATGTCTGTTACAATTTGTGACACAAACCAAATCGGCATATCGAAAAATTCACTCAACGGTTACAGAGGATGACAGAGCTAAGAGATCTTTATGAATCTGTAACACGTTGTAATAGATATGTTGATTTATCTGTCATAGTCTGTAGGGTAGGCTTGCTGGAAGAGAAGATGATAACTGCATTTTTTTCGCTGTAGATTTCAGCATTCATTGACAATCGTGTTTTGAAATGTCTTTGGACGATTTCGAACAATTGATCATCAGTTTTTGGTTTGCATTATTACTATCTCAAGCTACTGTATCACACAATATTATATCACTTGAAGTATCAATATCAGTACTCACATCTCATATTAATACGTTCAATTATATTTTAGTTCTTTGCATTCACATATATTTATACTGTTGAGGGTCAAAACTTCTCGATCTGTTTTTTATACAGACGTCGAAGTTGACTAAAAAAGTAAATATCCTTTGAATTCGTCTAGAATGTCTTTATAAGGACGGCGGGTATCCTAGTACAATGTGCAAAGAAGATCTTTGAAAGTAACAAAATAAGAAGTTTCATCATTAGCTCTTAGATAAATCTATAGGAAATTTATCAAAAACATCGAAGATAAAAATTTCCATGTTTCCTATTTCATTGTTTTTTTAATATTAATCTTCTTACTTTCATGATTTAGAATATGCTGTACAAGTCTTCTTTTAACGATTTGAACGAGAATGTTTTCGAATTTCAGAAACTGATGAAAGAGGGATTTCAACATATTTCATTCGTTTCAATGGAATATTAGTGAATCCTATTTTGGTAAATTATGCGACTTTGCCAAGAACTAATAGAAAGTCGGAGTTTCGCTCTCGTCATTCGCTCAGGATAAATAAAAAGGTAAGGACAGTAGTAAAAATCGTAAAACATTGCCATTTCTGAAAGACATAATAACCAAAATGACACCAACTTGAACTTCATCTCCGCTCTGCTTTTTCGGTAACTATCTATTCTATAGTTTAAAGCCTTTTTCAGTCATATGAGATACTCATTGATGTAAGTTCATACTTGAACAACAACGACTGGCGTGCCCTGCTTCAAGTAACGACATAATGCGCTTAATGTTGTAGAATTGCCACCGAGCAGTAATTGAACTATTGGAGTATCATCGCCAAATCCTAAAAATATATTATAGAATAGGTGTAAAGATTGTGAACAAGCAATTTATTCATGCATACCATTCCGTGTATCATGACCAAGCCCTGCCAACTTCAGTTTGCGACTAAGTTCGTGTTCGATAGCACAACGCCTTTCAATAATAAAGTCTAAATCATTTGGATCATGATCGAAGAGAAGAAAATGAGTGTGATTCGGTTCTAAGTTGTAATCGGTGTTAACTTGATCGAATTTGTGAATCGGGAACGGTTCATTACATATCTATATAATGTGAAAGTAGTCATATTCATACAAAAATAGATTTATCTGCCTTAATTTATGATAGTTACCAAGGATGTTGAGTCACTAGTTTCGCTATGAGATGAAGGATTAGAGGCTTCTCCACACTTGAAAACTTGTCGAATTTTTTTAGCAAACCAGGATGAAGATTCTTGCCTTCTATTATTATGATCAGCACTTCCTTCCTCAAGACCTACCACTTCGTCCCTGTCTTGAGTCGAACGCGTCCATTCTACTAGCCTACTTTTTGGTTGACCGTGTTCTGACAAATATGACATCATATCATGCCGTTTATAACCAGTTACATTATTATTGTTTCGAATAATAATTCGTGAACGTGGCCAACTGCACAAACCAATACAAGGAACATCATATTCCAAACCTTCATTACGTAGTCCTTCTCCTATTAGAGAATTTATAGTGTGATTTATTCCATGTGTCAGAACCCATGCATCTGAATGTTCGAAGATGTGAATAACAGAAGTTTGGAGTTTTCTTAAAATATTCACTTACTTGCTATCCTTGCTGTTTGTGCTAAACCACGTTGAATGGCACGCTTGGTTTCATTATTAATGTCAGAATTATTATCCACTCGTTTCTCTGTATTGACATAATCCGTCTGGATTGAGAGAATGAGATGAGGAACAGAAAGCTGATAGGCTTCAATGATGAATTTTACCACTTTCTCTTCTGACCATTCATCAGGAAGCTGAATAAACTAAAGAAATATAAACTGCGTGACATTTTGCATGAAACGTGACGATATTGTATAAGTCCAGAGAATGAAGAGCATTTTGCCTCGATCAGAGAAATAATATTATGTTCACTTTTTCTGATTTACTCGATTTATGTAAATGACAAACGTATTCGATTGAATTTACTAAAAAAAGACATCAACTCCGGAAAAGATCTCAATTCCGACACAAGGTATCGTTAGCTTGAAAAATTGTGCAATGGATAGCTGTATGATTCAGTCAATATAATTTAAAGTCATATGACTTACCTGTGATAAACGATCATTACATATAGTTGAATTAGTGTCATCAAACTTTAAAAATCCGAATTTTCTCTCAGAGAATCCAATATCAGTGGTTGCATTCTCTGAATGCTGCGTATCAGAGCTTTGGAGAATCCTACAATGAAAACAAACAATAAAAACAAAGCAGATAGTCATTTTAATATCTTGAACTATTGAGGTCTTTATCACTCTTGCAATCCACACAATCTGGAGATTTTAAGCGTTAAGGATTTTGTAACTATTCCAGTTCACGGAGATCTTTGAACTTTTGGAGCAATTGGTTGATATCAATAAATTACACAATAATTTAACTACGTAATATAATCTTCCAGCATACAGCGCTAAGATAAAGCTGCTACAGAAATGTGACATGCACCGGACTACTAACAGACACGAAAGCGCAAGCATACAAAAATCTGTAACAAAAGTGAGGGTGCCACGAAATGTGGTTGAAACGTGTTTGACTCTAGAAACGGTGGAAGTGAAGGGTAGACCTTAGCGGCTGGTACTAGACTATGATAGTCCTTTGAATCAATCGTTTAGAAATTTGATAGGACTTTGTATTACTTTAGAATTAAATTATGCCATAGTTTACCAAAATTGAACAGCTCAAGCAGTTCCAAAAGTTCAAGGATTCCAAAGATTCAAAGAGTTTTAAGCATTTTAGGTGCTAATGCTAATTTATCTAGATTTCAGCTGCTTCGTGGTTATGTCTAAGATTCTAAAAACTCCTGAAACTCAGATTTCGTGGAAATCGAGTATATCTCTGTCACCACCATATCTCAAATTTTTCCATAACTGTAGTTTTTGCTTCGCTTCTTATTTGCAGCTCAATGTCGTAACTATTTGTAGTAAAAATTTGCCAAGAAATTACTTAAAAATAACTGAGATATGGTTTATCCATGGAGAACTTCTACCAAACATAAATCCTTGGTCTCTACTCAGGCATCACTACCTTGACACGGTTTTGATCAGTTTACTCCAGAATTTAACAACAAGTTTCTATACGCTCACAAGTCAGCGTTGTAAATTTCAGATTCTAAGAGCGATATAGATTTGAGCTAGAGTCGTGGAAAGAGCTCGTTACCGAGTAGCTAGTTAACCATAAAACCTTAGTATTGTGGGAACTTGGCTTTGAGCACAAGAAACCAGGTTTATATATGACTGTGTTTTGTGCTAAAGAAAACACGGAAACGAATATACATAGCTAGTACAGTGATACAGAATGTCTATATCTGTAAAGAAGTTCAAGAGGGTAACTCGTCTTCATAGAGAAGAATCCTGCGCTCACCAACATTATTTGATGTTTATTGAATATATCGGACAAAAGTGTGATCACAGAAAATTTCTCTTTACCATCTCATTCTCTTACAATTCTTTGTTGTGTTTTTTTGGTGCAAGATGTAACCACATATACCTGTTTTGTTGTGCTCAAGGTTCTGCCCTCAGAATGTTTCAGTTTTGTCAGTTAACAAGCTCTAATTCATCGCTACATTACGCAACAGATCTGAAAATTTCAATAAAGATTTCTGAGCACACGTGGACTTATTGTTAAAGTCTCAAGTGAGTCGATCAAGACCATGTCGCGTTAGTGCCATCAGGCGGGAGACCTAGCATTTGTGCTTGAAAGAAGTTTTCAATGGGAAAATCATATCTCAATTATTTGAAAGTAATTTCTTAACAAATTTTTACTATTGATAGCTACGGCATTGAATTTCGAATGAAGAGCAGAGTAAAAAACACAGGCCTGAAAAGATTGAGATACGGCGGGCACAAGATGGAATCATTGTTCGATTTAGAATTTGAATCTAACTCAATTGATTGAGACAAAATTGGCGCTTGTGGTCAGGATTCATCGTGATCTGCATTCACTTAAAATATCAATCCGAAATCATGAAAAATAATACTACTTCACGTTGGTGGTACAGCAAATCATTTTGTCTGTGGCTGTAAATTACTTTCTAATTTTGAATGCTGCAACAACTTACAGTTTATTGGGGCCCTTGTTAATGTTTTTAATGACCTTCGACAAAAAAAATCCAATTTTGTTATAGAAATTGTTTATCATATAAACATACTTTTTCCACATGGTCGGATGCTCTGGATAATTCCTCCATCATTGTCAGATGTTGAGTTGACCCTAAACAAGTACAAAATGATCGTATTCTCACATGAGTCCCGTATATTGTTTTCTTTCTTTTTCATCTAATTTTTTTGCAACGATATAGAATGGTATGAAGAATTAAAAGAGTTCACCATTTTTTTAGTCTCTTTTACATTTATGATAAATGGCAAACAAGCCAATATGTAGTTACAATTAGCGTGATGCGCTACACTCTAAATGCATCTAGTCACACATGTTCTCCAGCTGCAAAATATGTGTCATATGGATTCTTTTCATATCTCTTGAAAAGATGATGAAACTTCTAGGTAAACATTATTTCAATGTATTCGTATATCTTCAATTAAGGGATTGTCTAGAATCGGTCATCTTATGCGAGGCTTCGTCGCTTGATAGGCCGCATTAAATTTAGAAAACGCTGCTAGTCTGACAGATGGATGAAATCAAGAGTGGAATCATAGCAACACCAAAAACTTAATTAAATGAGGTTAGAATTTCAATTGGTTCTACTTTATTGTAGTCTTCTCTTATTCATTATTTGAAAACGATATTGACTATACTATATTGGAAATATTCATCCTTTCTCATTCACATCACTTCACTCTCTCTTTCACCTGCATTGAACTGCTTCTACTGAGCCAACTAGCTTGGCCGAAAAGGATGAGGAAGAGATTATCGAAGTTTAGGTCGACACTCACTTTGTTATCATTGATTCCGCTGGACATTGCATGAAGTCTTCCTTTTTCCAGAACTTCAACACTTCTACATTCACAACGAAAATTTGCAACTGAATCATATATAGTTCTATCTGAAATGTGGTATTCATGCTTGCACTATCAGACAACGACTAAGTATGAGTCATATAATTTGTTCTGAGTCAACATGCTACTGATGAGCAAAATTCTAACCAATTTTATTTACAGTTCAGACATGTAGTCCATGTAAGATTTTACTTTTTAACTGAAATTTATCGAAATTGAATCACAGCAAGCAATCCAGACCACTTCAAATTTCATATTGAAAGTAAAAAAAAGTAGACTCTTTATCACTACGAGCATCTCGAAAATTCTAGAAAACAAGCTTTTTAGTGCTTTTTTAAAAATCTCTCAAACGCGCTGTATGTTACCAGTTGATCGTGATGATCACCAAAATTACAATTTGAACTCGCAAAATATTTCTATGCAGTCTACAATGACAAGATCAACCTATGGATGTGAGATCTATGTTGAGAAGAGATCTTTTTTGAGTTCTTCCGTCACGAGAATATGAGATCGTTTCTATTATTCCTGCCTACTCAATGATCCATCTCAATAATATGGAAGTCATGCAGAAACGGAAAACTTTATGTTGTGCGCTGTCTCTACAGAAAAACAGAAAATAGCAATCCTTCTATATTTAATTATAGGGGTGATTAAATAAACATATTTTGTGGGTTCTTACTGTAACCTTCGCGAATACGTTGTGCCTATTCGAAGTATTGGAAATAATGAAAAGCTTGTTTGCAAAAAAACTTGTAAGTTCTTACAGAAATAAAAAAATCCACTCGCTTAGACTTTGAAAAGAGATCATATGGGCAAAAAAAACCATAAAGTGTGACAAATTTTTATTTTTGTAATCATGACTGCTGAGTAATTCCCAATGAAATTTCTACAAAATCGAGCTCAATGATTATAATTCATTTGAAATAAAAGCTCATGATTCTGTTGTGAAATTTTTGTTGGCAGCGAAAATTTCATTCGAACAATTGCCAATTGAAGTTTTAACAGTTCGTACTGAACGACGGCAATCGAAGATGAAAGATCGGCTCTCAAAAACAATTTCCTATTTCTTATTCAGATTTTAATGCCGAATATGAAGTTGTCGCGCCCATCTTGTGAGAATTCTCTTCTCATTAAAAAAAAGTACATTGAATTAAATTTTAAATGCTGAGCTATGACCAACAAAACAGATTTCCTTGTGTTCGAATTGCAATGCAACGACTGAGATAAGTAAAGAAGTATCTTTCTTCAAGAAGAAATATTTGTCTCTGCAATATATCAGTTGGATTAATTTGACTCTCGACATTTTAACTTTCGACTTTGTCGTGTATTGATGGTACGACATATTACTAATAATGTGAGTTGTATCTTTTGACTCAATTAGGGAAACCAAATCATTATTTGTCTTCTCTGTTTATCAATATTCTCATCATACTTACAGGAACGAGTCACATACGCGCGACTCTTGCTCTGTAATTTTACGATAATAGCCTTGCTGCGATTTCAATATTTTTATCAGATAAGTCTTCCTGACTTTTTTCCTTTCATGTAGACTCTTCCATTCTAATAAGTTTACTTTTTATGCATAAAAGCAGACCTATTGTCAAACATGATTGTTAATGAGTATTGAAGTATACAGCAAAAAAGGTTAGCCATACTTCCTTATAGTTGATGTTGCTTTAAAAATAATTCTCCTAGAATGTAGAACTGTTGTCATGTATTTTATCTTCTAAGAATATCACAGAATTACTTCGTTCAATGCATGGATGATTTTGTTCTTATGGTCTTAATTTTTCTTTCTCATGTGTAGTCTTGTTCTTCTTTGTTAGTACCACATTGTTATGTGAGTTCTAGGTTATCTACATTTGTGATTATAACCATTGTAAGCAATGTAGTCTCTAACTCTCGTAAAACTATGCTTTTCTATCCTACCGTATATGATGTGCATGTTATTTATGTTATTCTCTTTTCTTTTTAATTCTGTTTGACAATATTATCGTCAGTGAGTACTAGTTTCTGATTAACACTCATATATATCAAGAAACTGCATGACCTACACGATCTATGGAAGAATGTCGGTCAAACAAAATTAGCTATTCACAGAAATGCATGGTGTTTTCTCATGTCTCATTGAATACTTGTTTAATTATGGAAAAAGAACACGCTCTAGACTAATACAGCAGTAGCATTATTAAGAGAGCATGCAATTGTTGCGCACCAAATCTTGATCACATAAACAAATCTCAAATGAAAACTCACTTGAATGTGCAAGTGTAGAAATAACACAAATACTTCTGTTTGTATTGAAGATAGTATTTGATCTGTAATTTGTAAGTTGAATTGAGTCAGCGTGTAATAATCGTTGTAATCAAGATTCACTGTATGCTAAATGCAATAAATCTGAAATAGAACTGTCATATTATTTAAAATTCAACGGATAATGCTCATTCGTATTGGTGGTAAAGGATGACATCAGTTCTTCATCAAAAATACCGTTTGGATTCTATGTGAGTGGGTGTTTGTATGTTTGTCAATAGAGATAAGACCCAGACCCACACACACATTTTGCGAGCTGGAGACAGCAAAGTGAATCAAGGCGACTACTAACTAATAAACATTTATCAATAGATCGTCCGAAACAAAATTTGATTATTGTGGTCGATTTCATGTTGGTCTCCATCAAGGAAGCTAGATCTTCTGATATAACAAGAAAAGCTCAGAATTTTAGACTGCACTCATCACTTTCTGATTTTGTTCCAATTTTGGACCGTTAATCAGATTCTAGTTTTTTTCTAGTATTAAGTTTATATATAACTTATCATTCTTTGTATACTCTGTGGATATTCCGATACATGATTTTTATTTCAAAAGGATTTATTGTAGTGAGTTTTCAGAAAAGAAAAATATTCACGAAAAGAAACACCTTAATGCGGAAGGTGCTTTACTTTTTTCTCTCATACGAGCATCTCAAAAAGCATGTATACTATGATATATCTTTTAAAACAATGAATAACTTCTATACAATAAATCTTAACACAACATTAAAACGTATAGTACTCACTTCTGGAAATTTTTTTTTTCGAATTAGAACATGTATTATAAAATCTCTATGATGCCATCTTTTCACATCTCTTTTCATATATTGTCTAGGATTTTTCTTCAGAAGCTACAGATTTTTTTGGGAGTGCTGAAAAATGACTTTACAAGCAAAAACTACTCATTGAACAGTGTGCTGCAATAGAGAAAACTCAGAATCGGTTTTTACTATCACATTCGAACAATAGCTCAAAGAAACGTCTACAAATCTGTCCGTTTAACGGCTTTGTATCATATAGCCATAAGCGACAGAAAATGAGAAAAAGTCGAATTGTCAGCAATAAAAGTTATAAAATTTCCCATAACTTTTCAATGGAAAATTGCGTAAGATTGAGCAACACACAGTTTTTCAATGAACTGTGCATTCTATGATTTAGCCTAAGGATTACTTATTCTCTCTTGAATTCAACGTAGTTATAAATTCGCTGTAAAAAGTCATTTCTCAATACTATCTACAAAGCCTCTGTTGCTTTCAGACAAGATATGCTAAGCAATTTGTGAAAAACATTACTTCGTGCAGATTTTTAAAATACACGTTCCAGTTGAAAAGGCCTTGTTCCTAACGGAGTAATATACGTGTTAACATTGTACCAAGACTTACTGTACAGAATTTATAAATGAACGAAAACAGAGTAAAGGATATGGTGTTTGTATGTCATCAAGATCGCGCAAAAATCGCCGATCTTCATGAAAACTCGCGATTTTTTTTCGACTTTTAGAGAAGACCACAATTATTCAAATACAGGGTGACCCATAAATAGCATTACAATAAGCAAATGAAATATATCTGCATCGATTCCATCAGATGGGCTAACGTTTTGGCTAATGGTAGAATTTCATTCAAAGTTTTTCTTTCATATGGATAAGGCAAGGGAAAACTGTTGTTAAGCGTTATTGTTCGTATCAAGAAAGCAATTTTATCTATTATCAAGTAAAAAAGATACACGCGTAGCTTTTCATAGATTGTTTTCAGTTGTCATCTAAGAGAATAATGTGAACAAAGCGATAGGAACTTTATGAATGATTCTGTATTGATGCACATACAGCAAATTTCAAAATTAGTCAGTTTAATAGTCGACGATTACAATGCTGGTTTGCTACCCAAATGGTTGCAATTGTGTGCTTTATTTATGAAGCATGAATTGCAATATTTAAAAGGACTAGTTTTGAAAACTTACTCTGCGTACATCGATACAGGAACATTCATAAAGTTCGTTTTACCTTGTTCTTATTATTCTCTCAGATGGCAACAGAAAATTGTTTATGAAAAGCTACATATGTAATTTTTTATTTGATAACAGATAAAATCGCTTTTATGATATCAAAAATAATATTTAACAGTAGTGTTTGCTTACTTTATCCGTATGAAAAAAAAACCCTTGCATGAACTTCTACCATTAAGCAAAAAATCAGCCCATTTAATTGAATCGATGCAGATATATTTCATTCTTTTGTTGTAATGCTATTTATGGGTCACCCAATAATATTTTCGTTGATCTGATCTGGCCGCAGAATTTGGATCTAGCACTATGGCAACGTCTCGATGTGTATACCACAGTTGTTTACCATCGTGATCATACATGTTTCTGTTGGATGAGGAGAGTGATAATTTCTTCCTCCCCATCTACAGTACCTAGTGAAAAACTGTTTCTTTTTAATAAAATACCATTCACTATTTATTTTTTTATTAAGACTGATCTGAATAAAAGAATACTCACTGTTCACTTTGGTGACCAGATGGTCTAAAGGCAAGAAGAAAACATTTTTTATAAAAGAATGCTTACTTTTCATTGAGATAAACAGTTGATCTAAATAAAAGAATTTTTTTTTAAATAAAATAATACTAACTCTCCATTGAGATGTTCATGTGATAACGACTGTCGGTAAACCGCTACTATATCGATCAGAATAATGTGCTCTATACTGGTGGTTTTTTCTCAAAGTGTTGTATCATATTGCTTCGTATCAAAACGGCTGAATATTTTTGAAATGTATTAAACGGATAGAATTGAGTCATTTTCCCTGAACTCGAAAAATGTTGATGCCTCTGAGTACCTGTATTAGACACAGAACCACAATCAGTCTCAGCTATGAGATAAATTTTTATTATAGATGAAGCTTCAAGAATTTGTATTTGTAAAAAATATTATGAAACTGTTTTCATTTTGATTAATTTGAAAGCATTTTAATAAATAATTTGAATCTGAATAGAAAACACTCTCTGCAATCGTTTATTGGTGGAACAGGAAGTTGTAAGCGAATGCTACCGACAGTTCTTATGAGTACCACGCAAGGGGGAAACACCTGATTTAAATCAGCTTAAACTCAGAATTAAATCACATAAATCAACTTAACTTACTTTAACTCAGATTACTCACCTTAATTCATTGTAACTCATTATAAGTCAGTTAAAATCAACTAGTCTAATTCATAAACAATTTGTTGCAGCTTCAGTATACAGTCAAGCTTGATGTTTTATTTTTGACTAATGCTTAGCAATTTTTGAATATAATTGTTATCCCACTCTCTGTTTGTAAAAAAAAGAGGAAGGAAGAAGATCCACCGTTAAAAATAAACGAGAATACTGTTTCTTTTCGGATGAAAAGTGCTAAAAATATCTCTATTTATGTAGAAGTCTGCCGAGACGGCATGCACAAGTAGGAAAAGCCAATTTTGACTTCATTTTCAGTTTCAACCTAATTTCTTATAATTCCTAATGTTTATACGTTTTGTTAGATTTCCGTTGGCATTGTTCCTTTGTTTGGCTTATCAGAAGATCTTTTGCTTGGCTACATCTACTAACACTTGAGAAGTCAAAACTACCACAAAAATCCTCATTTCTCATGGTTCTCTAAATTTTGTGAATTGTACCTGTGCTGCGTAGATTTTTTTTAGTTTTCTCTATTTCGGTGAACTTCACTTGTTTCTCTGACGGGTGAAAAAGTAACAAACTGTTTGTATATTTATATGTGCCTGAAAATCCTTAAATCCATAAGATGAAACTCTATATTATTCAACTGCAGGAAATCTCCATATTTTGGGCATGCCTGTATACTATTCTCTACATACTTGCTTTTAGCTGTCGCCAAGAGTGAAGAACTTCTCGTAAGTGGATAGTGATTCACAATAATATCACCGTTTCCACAATTAAGTGCAATGCGAAGGAATCTTGAGTTCAGAACTCCGGCAAAAGGCCTTGAACGACAAAATCGATTTTTTATGCTGCAAATCAGGATTTTCCTTCGGGTTTTTTTTTCTTTAGATTTAAAGCCTACGAGTTTTCTGTTTTCTAGACTTCTGATACTGAAAAATATTCATTTTTTTTTGGATAGAGCTGCGCAGCTACATGAAGATTTTATAGATGAGTATGAGACGCATTCAGCAGGAGAAAACCGATTGAGAGAAGATCGACCAATTAGCTAATTCTATTTCGAAGCGAATCGTTAAACCCGAGGGAGCTTCCAACGAATAATGAGCGAAGTTCACCTATGCGTAGTTCCATGCAACATAACCTCAATAAAGGGATCTCAATATTCTATAGTAATCATAACAATAATTTCAGAACGAAAAAGCGAAATCGTTTCAAAAGTAGAGGAGGGAAATTACCGTTACTTTATTAAGTAACTGGTACAGCTTTCATTTCTTGGTAAAGTAGCTGATCAGTGACGATAACTGGCCGGTGGTCACCATTGTGTTCTAGGAAAGATAAGGTCAAAAAAAGTGAGCTCGAAAGTGCGTACACTCGAAATTTCGAGCTCACTTACGCTTCGTCCATATTTTACCAATAAACTAGAGTTCATGATTTATAGTTCATAGCAAACCGTAGGTCCCCATTACTTGTAGCACTAGGCTGCAAGCATTATGTAACTATAAATTCTGGGCTCCCACTCCGCCTCTTTTTTTCTATTTTACGAAAAAACCTCTTTTTTCTCCTCTTTTTGGATATAAATCCTCTTTTTCCTCTTTTTTGGAAACAATTAGGTGTTAAAGGAAAATAGTCGATAATGTTGACTTATTGGATGAATCAATATGCTTTTAATTAATAAGGTCAATAACAAGGTTGAAAATTGACCTTGAGTATGCATTGAAAGAGCCAAAAAGACACTAGTTCCAATCTGAAACATTTTTTACTACATTATTTTGGCTCGGTATTTAATCAGATTAGATAAAATCAATATTTATTGAAGCCGAAATTTAGAAATACTAAAATAAATTGCGGTAGACTTATGTATGTGCAAACATTAAACTTTGAAAATTAGATGCTTGAGCGGAACAACAAGGCAGCTACGAGTATCAACTTAAACACGATTTTTGATAATTAAAATTCAAGAATCTCGACTGCAGAACTACGGAATCTGTTGTCAAAGTGATCAAATTTGCTCCGATGGGGAAATTGTTTCCCAGACGTAGCCTGTTAGCAAAGCAAAAAAACACGATTTTTCCAGCTAAGGCTCCGAAAATTTCGCCATAAAAAAGTTTCCCAAACGCGCGTTCGCACGCAGTAGTAGGTTCTGCATCACTGGTCGCCTCGAAGATGAATTAGTGGTAACCTCTAGCAAATTTTGTAAAAGTTCGCCCGTCACATAACTTTAAAGAGGTGCAGTTTTCCTACTCTTAGAGAAGTTTTATGAAAAATCGTTAAAATTGAACCATAGTATACTCACGATTCAAATTTTTTTCAAGTACAATTTTTCTTATATACTTCTTTTTCTTTGTCCACGAAAACACGACCGCAAATATCAACAACTGAATATCGTTTTCATCTTTCGAGTTTTTCGAGTCTGTATTGAATCCAGATTACCGATGCTCTAATTTATTGACTTTTGAACCTCGCGGTAGCCTTTCTTCGCATGTCAGAAGCGAAAAAATGCGCCTCTTTTTTTTTCTTTTTAAGGCCCCCTCAAACTATCGAACTTCGTCAAAACAACGAAATTTTAGATAAATATGTTGCTGAACACTCTGAAGCCTGTGCGTTAAGAATCAGAATAATTTTGAGGCTTCTTCCGCCGAAAAATGGATTTCGGTTAAAAAATTCGATTCTCGCCCTAATAAACCTATTTTTTCAAAAAACTAAATTTTTGTCAAAAACCTAGGTTTTGTTGAAACAAAATGCGATTTTTCGATCA